>DWIJ01000839.1:0-10051 GCA_018248315.1 Chioides albofasciatus | reverse complement strand
GAAGTAAAACATTTTTGAATCATGAAAATACACTAATTCGATAAAGAGGAAGGATTTGAATTGAATAGGCTCCGAAAATACTGGACAGTTTTGAAACATTATTTTACCATTAGAATTATTTTACATTACATTATAATATGATAAAAATAGGGATCCCCGTGAAATTTTCGATAGTGTAACCAAAGAGCTAACCCGCGGGTTTTCCTAGTTAGGATTTTTTTATATCCACATATCACATCACACTCTCATATGTCGCCTAACAAAAGGTTAAAAAAAGTACACAGCATCCAAGACGCCCCATTTCCGTTTCGAATCTCCAACCTCCATTATCCCGAATGAAACGCTGCACTGCCATTGTCCTGGAAAAACCGCCGAGTCGGTTGCCAAATGTGTGGTGCAACGGGAAAATATCTAATTCTGCGAGTGCTTGAACTCTACCACTATTGTTGTTGTTGTTTGTTGTTTTTGTTGTGCTATGTTGGGAAATGTATTTTTAATACTTTGTCAATTTTAATCAACAATTTTAATCATTACTGAGTACTACAATGATGCAACTAATTAAAACACAATTAGTTACAACGCAAAGCTAGTTTTATCGCGGCAGTGTTTACCTCTCCGCTAAATGAAGCTCCCAGCCTTGGCTCCAATTAGGAGCTTCGCTTGCTAATTTAATTTCTTGTTTTGTACTTTATACAAGAAGCTATGTTATTAATTTTTATTTCAAAAACGTTTAACTCAGAGTAAACAAACGCCAGAAACAATTTTTACATTAAAACAAAAACGTCTACTGAAGTATGTGCTTATTCTTAAACAAGTGAGAATATTTTGATGAGGTTTTCATCAAAACGATAAATATTAGGCGTAAAACATAATGTTTAATAATCACTCATTTCATTTGCATGCGTTAATTTCAAATAATAAAAACAATTTTGTATTTCACAATACCAAAATATGTAGTTACAATATATAACAAAACAGCTCTACCTATTTATGGCATTGCATGTATTAAAAAAAATAGAAATATATACATTATTTCAATAATGATGGCTAATATTTTAAAAGCAAAATATTATCAAGATTTGCACAAGGTGTTTGAAAGGTGGCGAAACAGCGACCTTGAGCTAATCACGCGAAAGACGCATTATACTAATGCTCTTAATGCATCTATACAGTAACTATAATTGAAGTGGCTCTGTGATTTGTGACAACCGACATTATCTAGACACGTAAATTTATTTGCACGATACTTTAGACACGACATATTGTTTATTAATTGTCTAATGTTTTTATCTATTTTAGGACTGCTGAATTTGTTTTTACGGTCGTAAACCAATCTATCTATCTAAGAGAAGATTCCAATTATTTTGTAGGCAGGCAGAGCAACTGCTGCGAAGAGAAGAAACAGTCTCAAAAATAGAGAGAATAATATTCAAAATTTTATGGGTCAGCAACTCCAATGTTTTTCAAGCAGTATATTTTCACGTTTGGTCGAAAATATTCACATAAGTACTACAATTCTTGGAGACATAATATTTTTAATTTGTTGGCAATTCATTTTTGACGGAACTTTCTTTTTAACACGCTTTTACGGAAATGAGGCCAGGGTTTCCGTTCCTTCGTTGTTCCAGAACCTCCAGACCGAAACCACTCCTAATTCACAATTTGTAGTAAGCAGAAATTGTCAAATGCCAAACTTTGGTAGAGAAAACATTGGATAGATTATTATTGTTAATATCAATCAGCCTTTATCAATCGCCACACAGTTGTCCTTTTGTTGTCAACATCCAAGAAACAGTATTTAAATGCAATATTTTGCAACTGAGGCTATGGCGACTTTATAGGAAGTGAATATATTGCCAATTGGTCCAGATAACATCTTTTTTATCTATAAACAATGAAAGCCTGCGTTGCGTCAGGGCAGCGGCGGCCCGCGGCAAGGTGCGGTCGGCGGCGCAATATTGTAGCTAAAATTATTGCCCTTTTTCACGCAAATGCCCAGTTCGTCATAGGCACAATCACGTTTTATGACAAACTACGTAATTAATTAACTCTCTGACGTCACTTTGTGTTACCTAACTCTAAATGATACGAGCTTTTCGTGTATCATTGCATAATTACTTATTATTAATGATAGCAAGTGTTTAAAGTTTTTCCATCTACTTAACATAGTCTTATATCGTAGAAAAATAAATTATGTATTTTTTTGTCATTATTGTATCCAAAGCAGTAGGAGTACAAAACTTACGGTAGAAAAAAACATATTTTGATTAAAGTCTAGGCTGACTGGTTAATTTAACAAGAAAACTAAAATTTTATAAATTAATCATCACTTAATTATAAAACAATTACTTGAAAGATTTAAATGTCAAATCCATTTGAGTCTGACAATAGGTACCTTATAATCTACAATCATTACGGTGGTGGTTGGGTGGGTGTAGTATAGGTGATAGTGGGTAGTATCACGTAGAAGGGTGTTACTAATTGCCTGTAGTGTGATTAATCTTATTTTTTTATCAATGTTGTGTATCGATTAAAGGTAAAAATATGCACCCGCACCACAGTAAGTTGTTAAATTTATATCATTTGAAAGGTATCGTTTAAATGTATAATATTGATAATCACTAGACTCGTTGCTCAAATTATCAAAATATGAGGTATGTATTGATAACTGTTTAGATTTTACACCACAATCTAAAAGAGTTTTTAAAAAATGAGCGTCAATAACTTACTGCCCATGTGTTACGTTAGGTTAATTATTACCTACTAATTTCAATAAATATTTTATCATTGCGTTTTTACCCCGAGAAATTATCGTTTCTTATGAAGAAAGTTTCGGGAGCTTTGTACGTTTTCATATTATTCCTAGCGACTTGTTTCATTCTATTCAATATTTTTATCGTTCTATTGCTTCACCTTAACTTTTGCATATCAGATGGGTTTTCTCATCTCTCCCCAGACTATCATACAACGCATCCTTGGCCCGTTAATAGAGGTTATATAACTCTCCCAGAGCTATAAATATGTAAATACCTCTACATAGTTTTACCTACAAAACAGGTATCGTAACTACGTAACCTTATAAGGGCGAGTTCGGGCCATTTACATACATTTATGTGCAAATATTGACAGCGTGTTCGAAGCAACCTTGCGCTGGAGCCGCGGTGGTTTCCAGGTCATGTATAGATTGCAACAGCACGGTATTCAATAAATAATGACCCATTTTATTGATTTACTGAACTAGGTCTGCGTGAACGTATTCATATTGAGATTAACGTTGTAAGGTTATTTATTGAGGTTTGTTTTTGTTGTATTTAGATAAGTAATTAATTAATACAAATCTATTTAGAAAAACACGTTATAATATTTCAAACCGTATATTTATAATGACGAAATAATTGACACTTTTTAATCAGTATTGCCATAGACTAAAAGTATACCACAGGCCCCAGTTCGAAAGACAAGACTTTTTGACCCGATAGGTGGCGCTGTTGTCGACATCCAAATATTATTTTTGGCAAGATAAAGTCTACTTTAATATATTAGTATAGGTAAGGAATAAAGGTTTCATTCGATTATTATGTTTTACGCGAGCCATGGATCTAGGGTCTTTTTGACCCTTAAGTGCGTACTGCGTACTGCGCCATTTTAACGAGTGCTAAATAGGATAGAGCGCTAGATTTGCTAAAGCGCATTTGCAAATATCGAACATTGGAATGTTTGTCTGATAAAACACTCATTCCTATTAGCATGCACGTATGAGTTTATTAGATTTGTCAATCTTTTTAATTTTGTATGTCCTTCGAGCCGGATACTTTAAGATGTTCTTGTATACAAACGAATGACAATATTATAATCAACTACAAATTCACTATTTACGACTAGCTTTGGTTCTTACGACCATTTTTTTGCCAGGCACATACGTGATGTCTTTTTCTATCTAATCTATTGCTTATCGATCTACTCTTTATCGGAAGGGTTTATAACTATGTTCGTAGACCTCCCAGGACAAGAGGCCCGGAGATGACAGCCCCTTCCGCCTAATAGACCACAATATACAATATTTCTATCATTTACCTACATGAATGAATAATATATGGGCTATTCGATTCGAAATTTCGGAAGTTCTAAACACGCATCACTACGTTACCTTTAACTACGGAAAAGTCGTAAGTAGGCCAAAGAAATATTTATCAGCATATGGCCAGTAGCAAAGAAACACATTACGGGAACGTCAAGAACAGCTGCACTTCTTTGATATCAAAGCGCGACCACTACGTAATTATCTTTGTGGCGTATTCTCATTGCGAATGTTGAGATTTATCCCTCAGAGATTCCCGGTTATTTGAATTGGTCGGCAATACTCATTTTTGTTAAATAGAAGCAGTAACTTAACCTGATGGTAAATTATAAGTGATGTTATAAATGCGAAAGTTAGTTTGTTTGTTTGTCTGTTTGCTACGCTTTCACGACTTAACTATCAAACCGATTGTCATGATATTTTGTATACACGTTGCCAGGGGTCCAGAAAAGGACATAGGGTACTTTTTATAAGGGGTTTAGAAAAGGACATATAATGCTTTTTATCCCAAAATAAAATACTGTTCTTGAGGAAAAGATAAAAACGACAACTCGTCTTATCATCGAACTTTGGCTGTTACCGAAGCCGCGGGTAAAAGCTAGTTATCTATATAATGTTTATTTTAATAATCAAAGTCAAATAGGGTAGGAGGTCGATACAATCTGTCGTAGAAGCGTTCGTTCTACGAAAAACTAATTTAAAACGTCTCAATATCACTAATAGCATAGCGACGTCGTTATGTGACGAATAAGATATCTGAAATCGGTTTCGAAAACATATTTTAGACAGTCAAATAAGATAAAATATTATGTATTGTGATGGGTGGAAATGACATTTTTATAACATAAAAGTAGTAAACGAGCATGCAATCCATCTTGTGGTAATGTATGATTAATCTCCATATGAACATTACCGAAATCGTCTGAGCGTGATACTCCTGGCAAGCTCTGTCCAAGAATCATGACGAGCCATGTTCAAAATGGTCCTCAATATCGCAGCCTCCCACTCATTCCGCTCATAACCCCGGAAGCCCCCTTTCAATCTCGTATGACAGGCAAGGGATACTGTAGCTCTATTCTACTCCCATGATTACATGGACAAATAACTACGTTTGATGATGGTTTTTCCAGTGTTCTACCATCGTAAACACACTGTATGAGATAGAAATAATACTCCTGCAGTTGCCTGACCATGGTGCAGGTTGCAGGTGTCACCTTTAAAACTTATTTCCCAAACTGTCGTATACGGTACCGACCAACCAACTTTATCCAGATATCTTCCCCGTTAGGTGGTCTTGCTACGGGAAGGTGGGAACTTGTAAAGTTTGAACTTCCGCGTTAGTGCCAAAAACCACAAGCGCAGTCTAGTTACTAACTAGTTTAGTGTGAGCTGCCATAATTGTTTTCTATCAGGTATTTCGCACGAATAGATAAATCATTAGAGCCGATAAAACGTGTGCCAGTAAACTATGGGAGTGTTTATTATAGTGTGAAATGATTTATTATTGTTATCCGAATTTACATCCTAATTAATGAAATATACAAGAATGTACAAGAATTTGTCACGTGCGGTAGAAACATACGTGACCGATTGTAGGTCAGTCTTACTTGCGGTTGATTACAAACATTTAACAGGTGGCAATGAATCTACTTACCGTCAGAAATGCATAATCGTTTGCTACTTCTGTATTATAAAAAAAAGCTATGATATGAAACAATGATGGTTCTGACTTATACCGAATATTGGCCACCCGTGCAGGCGTCTGAGATTTAATTCTCAGGTCCATCTTCAATTTTTCAAAGTTTATTTAACATTTACTAAAAAATATCCTTAAGTTTGAGAGTTCTTCGTGTCGTTGTCGTAGTATGAAATTTGTAAACTACTAGTTTGTATACGAGCCTTGCATTGGTCTCATACATACAGAATCAACATTACAGCAGTATGAAGTATGCAACAGAATATTTGTTGCTCAATTTCAGATTCAAAACAGCTAAGTCGAACTCGAAAAGCGAATCCCAACACAAATTCTAAAATGCATTCGTACATATCATAAAATGCATGAAATATGAGCTGGAAATAACTGCCATGTTACTGCTATTCCATACAATTTTGCAGTTAAATTATTTAACAGTCGATACAGAATGTTTATGACTCGCACTGGGAACAATTGAATGAATGTTTGAACGAAGGAGAGGCAAGCAATCGAAGGGATAAACAAAAGTGGGTTATGTGAACGGATTTGCAATTCCAATGTGAGTTCCTGTTAAAGGCATGTGCTGAGCACTGACTTGTATTAACTTTGTATCGAAGATATTTAATAATATCGTTCTATATTACTTTTATAACGTAATATTTGATTTTATTTAGCGATTGTATGCGATAACGCCGTGATATGTAGTTGTTTTGATTTTCAAGATCTAAGTCTTGATTTTGATACTTATTTCGTGGCGTATAATTTGGGTAGTGGGACAGAAAAGTCTTATAGTACAGTTTTTTAAAGAATTCCCTATAGGTTCAAATTTAAGGTTGCGCTGAATTTTCGAAGTCTAACATTTTTCAAAGTAATTCTTAAAACGGGGTCTAACGTTTGGGTCTAATGAGAAAAACATTTGCACTTAGAAAGTATTTTATTTGTTTGGAAATAACAATAATACTTACTCTTAAATGTGATTTACCTATCATTTCTTTGGTATTAAAGTCAGTACCTAGCGTATATCTCATCTTATATAACGCGTAAACAATGAGAAATAAACTACGCGGGCATTTATATCTCGGTCGTAAAGCTAACCAAAATAGATGCCATAAAGTGTCAACTGTAGAAGTAATGAGGTCACGATCCTTATTTAGGCTAAGAAGACGCGACTGCAGATAAATCTTGATGCTGTATTTAAACCAATTCCGAGTTTTAAGCGGAGTTAGAGTTGGAACTCACTCGTATAGTAAATTTTCGTACTGTTAATTTACGCTTTGGTGGATTTATGCTTCTCAATGGTAGATATTTTATGTTTGGTTAATTTTCTGTTAATGAAATAGATGATAGAACGTGGTCTCTAAATTGGTCCAAAGGGGTCCAAAGTTCAAATCGCAGACACACACCTCTGTTTTTTATTTCAGTTAAATGGGTATTATAAATTAATTATCACTTGCTTTAACGGTGAAGGAACATGGTGAAATTTCTTCATACCTGAAGACTCCAAAAAAGTTTTTAAAGGTGTGTGAATTCGCACTTGGCCAAGGCGGTGGACTAGCCTAATCCATCTCATTCGGAGAGGAGACTCGTGCCCAGCAGTGGGATAGTTATGGGTTGTTGTTATTATTGATGATGATGACACAAAAATATTTGAATGATTAACGACTTATAATGAAAGGATTCTAATCTTATTCTATAATAATTAATAATGCAACTAAGATTATCGTTCAGATGTTATAGACCGTCAACTACAGATAACCGCTTTCTTTAAGAAAACCGTTAAAATACAAAAATGAGTACTTCTTCAACGCTGGCGATTCATTGTCTATGCTCTAGCAAATAGCTACAGTGTCTACTCTCCATCAGGGAGTCTGCCTTATCGTTAGGTTTATTAATAAAAAATAACTTTGTTCTGCGACTCATCACGCCCATATAAGGAGATCATCTTAGTCTCAGGAGTGTCTTATAATCGGATTCAAATCTTCTGTTTTATATGGACTTGGATAAAGATGTCCATGGGCTGCAATGTTCACTTCCCATCAGTTGAACTGCACTCGTTTTCTTCATTGAAAAAGGTTAATAATGCTTGAACTTCGAGCTAAGCAATATTGTTTACCACGGATCTTAACTGGATCTCCTAATTGCAGTTTTTATCCTTTATGATTTAGTATCCAGTCTCAAGTAAGATTACTTTTCTTATTTAGCTCCCAAGAAGACTTAGACGCGGATCTTGAATTTGTATTTAAATCAACTTTAAGCTCGCCAAAAGTTTTGAGCTACTTACAGTAAACTCGTATTTGGGACTGTCGTGTAAAGATATTTTGCTTCCAAAGATTATTTGTCTTACTTCTTTTATTCTACTGCGGAGGGTAATGTTTTTCCAGCGTGTTCATATATTATGAATGTAATATATCTAATTATTAGTATAGTATGCCCTAGAAAATTTTAGATTTAGGTCTTAGATTTGTGTAAGTTTTGGGAGTGACCAGGCTACATTATATTTTTTTGTTATCTTTAAGCCGTCGGGTTCTTGTTTTTATAATTATTTGTAGTTAAGAACGATTCAATTCTAATATTTTTATTTAGGAATAGGAAGGATTAGGAAGATAGGTGAAAACAGAATTAAATAGGAACCGCTAAGGTCTATAAAAATAGTGGAACCCTTTCTGGATTGACTATGTTGGCACCCCCTATACATTATTTCTGCCATATTTTTATTTGTCGAGGGTAGCAATTTTTTTGCGTTGACCTCAAGTACGAGAGTCTCTAGGAAGAAAGTTTTCAGGTGATAGAATCTTCTGTGGTTTGACTCCGGAGGCACTACCGCCATATCTATTTCTGCCTAAAAGCAGCAGTGTCAAGCGTTGCCGTGTTCTGGTCTGAAGGGTGTGGTAAAGGAGACACACTTTTCCGAGGCATTCCAACTTAGTCCTCAAGGGTAGTGGGGCATCCGTGGCCGACCTCAGATAGGAATCTAATCTTATCTGGAATTGATTTCAGATGTCCATGGGCGGCAATAGCTAATGCATGTTCGTCTGCTACTACATTATAAAAATAAATATAAAAAAACTCTGGTAGGTAATCGACCCCAGGAAACTTTAGAGTTTGAAACTTTCCTGCGACCGATTATAGATATCCATGTTAGCTATCTAACAATAACTTATGAAAAATGCACCATTCAATATCGAAGGAATCCTATCTGCCGTGGAATTTAACCAGAGCTCTGGTACCATCGTCAAAGGATAGATAGAATTTTTTTTAAAAAATCCTATAAATTTATTTACTTTAAATGTGTTCAGAAAATATTTAATACAGTGTCGACTC
This sequence comes from Chioides albofasciatus, assembly GCA_018248315.1. NCBI lineage: Eukaryota > Metazoa > Arthropoda > Insecta > Lepidoptera > Hesperiidae > Chioides > Chioides albofasciatus. The sequence continues at coordinate 959 of DWIJ01000839.1, read as the reverse complement.
TAGAAATGGGGTCACGACGCTTCTTTAACTCCAGTAGGAATAGACGAGACGGGGATAAATCTTGATTACGCATTTAAAGTTGCTTCAAGTTTATTTAGATGTTGACTTTAATTTCATTCTTTCTTAATATTGAAAGGTAAATGAATTTATAAATACTGTTACACACCTACTTTTGTCTTATAACACCAGTGTTAAGTGCTGCTGTGTTCTGGTCTGTAGGGTATGGCAAGGGAGATATACTTCTTCGAGGCATTTCAGCTTAGTCCTCAGGGGTAGCGACGCATCTGCGCTCGACCTCTCGTAGGAATCTAATCTTATCTGGGGTTGATTACAGAAGTCCAAAGGTGGCAGTAGCCACTTAGCATCATGTGAACTACATACTCGTCTGCTACTTGCATATTATAAAAAAAAAATCTGTCTGTTGTGTGGAATGTTCAAAAATTAATTAGTAATAAACAATCTTAAACTCGTTTTGTGTACCAAAATTAGGTTGAATTTTTTTTAGAAAATAATTAACGGGACTTCCTTCGATATCCCAAAACTTAACACTTAAATCCGGCCCTGAGGACACTACAATAAAGATTTGTAATACCGTCACGACAAACCTCACGTTCTATAGAAACATACAATCGATACTGACCCGCTTAGACATATGCCATACATTTTATATGAAGCAGTGGGTTAAGAACACTGGTCATGACTCGACAGTGCGTGATAAAGCATGCATGATGTGGTGTGGATACTTGTAACGCATGTTTACTGTAATATTTCCGTTTAACTGGTAGTTAACGTAACTTATCTGTACTAACTAGCTGACCCAGCAAACGTTGTTTTGCCATATAAGGGGTATGAAAAATATATGTTAGCCGATTCTCAGACCTTCTCAATATGCTCACAAAATTTCATGAAAATCGGTCAAGCCGTTTCGGAGGAGTACGGGAACGAACATTGTGACACGA
>DWIJ01000838.1:0-10051 GCA_018248315.1 Chioides albofasciatus | reverse complement strand
TAGATAATCCCAAAAATGGTATTTGTTTGCAACAATGCCTCATTGATAGAGCAAGAAAGCACTGTTGAACTAGTTTTTACAGGGAATAACATTTTATTGGGATTTTTAAGATCAAATATTTACACTCTTAAATCTATATTATTGTAATCATTTCTTTCTATGTAACTAGTCCTTTATGAAATTTAATCTAAACAAATCTGGTGAAAATAAAGAAAACCTCACATCATCAGTGTCAGTATTGCATATGTAATTATGTACTATATACTTTTCATGCTTATACTGTTGGCAGTATTATTGAAGATTTTCTAAGTCTTAAGATATTTGTATTTTTTCAAGTCTCATTTACACTTCTTTTTGCATTTGCGCTGTTTCTTAGCAGGTTTCTTCTTTTCTTTTGCTGGGCAGACTTCTTCTACCGAGCACACTAAACACACTGTGCTTTCTTCAGAAGATGCCTTGCAACAAGGTTCTTCTTCGGGTTCAGGTTCTTTCTTGTTTTTAGATTGCTTTTTGTCAGATTTTTTCTTTTTCTTGCAAGGCCAGGTATTTTCTACCGCGCACACCATACATACTATACTTTTTTTGGGACAGGGCTTGTAGCACCTTTGTTCTGGCGGTGAGAAGTCTAAGACGAAGGACGATTGGGAGCTAGTGTAGTCGAAGTGATAGTCGTTGAATTTAGCTTCTACGCTGTATTTGGCGTTTGATGATGTTCCGTCATCAGTGTCTGTGTTTAGCACGTACTTTAGGGGGTATGGGCCAGAGGGGGCGTTGCTGACATTCGATGGCTTGGTGCAGATAGTGTACTGGCCAGCATGTCTGATTATTCTTATCAGTGGCTGGCCACAGGGTGGAGGCTTGCAGCAGCTTGAAGACGACGGGCATACCGCTGCACATGTTGGTGGTAAGCAGCAAGGCTTGGAGCAGGGTGGGCGCGAACACGCGGAGGGACAAGGTGCACATTCACCAGCTTTCATGCAGTTATGTTGCTCAATTCGCCTCAAAACTTGGCAGGAAATGTGACCAGGACGCCAGCCACATCGTAACTATATAAAAGGAAATTATTTATGAATAAAAATTCGTTAATTTTAAACTATGATTAGCTACTGCGCTCTAGTAATGAATATAAGAAAATCGCTTTTAGTGAAATTCGTTTGTGTCATGTCATATGATTTTCATTTTATAGGAAATACTCATAATATCAATATTAACCTGATGTTCAGGTGCATCCTTGGCTGTATAGAGCCAACCCATGTTCTTGGGCACTGGGCCAGGTTTGACGTCTTCTTTGTCCAAGCATTTGTGTTTCGGCAGATCACAGCGCCCCAAACAACTTGCTGCCGCCTTGTTTGCTAAATAAGAAACAATGTTGCATTAAAACCTAAACTAAGAGATTTTCATAATATTATCTTGTATGTAAAATCTGCCAAAAAGTGGACTGACCTCCTAGTTTCTAGTAAGAAACACGTGAAAGATGACTGTTTTCTTTTAAGGCGAGCGACTATGATATTGGTAGGTAAAGGCTGATACATAAAATCGGTCCGCGCCGCAAAGTATGCTGCTACCGTTGCGTGATGACTAATGAGACCATCTTTCAAATGCACTAAGTGGTGCACGTCGAATGTTTCTACTTTACGAAAGATGCGTCTGACTTTGGCGGTGCGGCAGTACACCTTTTAGGTATGACAGCCCTTTCAGTTGGGTGCGTATTCTATAGACAAGCTATCCAGTTACCTGCTTTTATAGATGTGTTCTTATTTATTTAAATTTTACTAAAATACTTACGTCGACCACCGGGCTTACAGCAACATGCCATTATTGTAATTTAGGCAACCTATAAATGTTAAAAAAATATTTCAAAAACTTTATTATTTGATACTCGGCTTATGGAGCCTTATACTTATGATAATTTAGTAGTACTTAGTAATATTGTAATATTTTGATGCATATTTTTTTCGGAAAAATTGTAGAAAAATGATTAGGGCCGACAAAAACTGATGTCATCATCATAATAAAACATGACCTGAGAATAGACAGTGTCACTTATTTTGCAATTACAAGAAAATATTTTAAGTTTGTTTATTTGTGTGAATAAACAACTTTTGTTGTAATACCTACTATTTGTTGTAGTAACTATTTACTACTAAGTAAACTGTACAACAGGATACGATGCTATTCAAACGTACATTCAAAGGAAATACTCAATTACGCAAGATAATTAAATACGTAGGTAGGTACTCAAAAGTCATTAAACACGTAACTGGTAGGTAGGTACTTAAGTAGCTGCAGTGCCTATATTTATATTGTTCGTATATATAACTGTCGAGATGATTTGCTTATAATAAATAACAACTAAGTAACTACTGATAAACTTAAATTATGTAACCATTAAGTTTTGATAGACCATAAACCGACAATCTAATAATATTTACCTACACCTATTAGTGACAAGATTTTACACCTCGTACCCACACATCGGATTTGAATCACACTAATGTACCAATTACAAATTAATAAATAGGTAATCATCCCTTGCTGTGATGGAGAAGCAAGCAAGCATGAGTTTCCTTGACTGAGACTTCATCAAACTCACTTCCCCGACTTTGGATTTTTTTCTCGTTCTGAGATAAGACTCGTGCTCCACAATTACAGTACTGAGTTGATAATGATATTGTATTGTTTTTGTATACGGACAATTGATGATTGAGTAATGTAAAATTTTAGAACCAAGCAATCCATCGGTCATCCAATGTTGTGCAGTAGACAAGAAGATAGCCCATTAAAGTTACGCAATTACTGGCGGTTAGTACTTACTAAAAATGTCCCTTTACAAGAAAAAAGTTACGTTTACAGCAATTGAAATTGAAAATATATTCACCATGTACCTATGGAGGATGTTATGGAAAAGAGATCATTTTCACCCTTGTCATATTACTCATCATAGTTCGCTGGTTTAACTTCTTTTTGTAAGTCCATTTTCTGCTGACTTGGGAATTACATGACAAATGTGAAATTTTACGTATTGTATGGTCATATCGTTAAACAGAAAATGTCATTTTACTGACACTAGATGAGAACTTAGCTCATTGAGATTATTTACGGCCTGTAAATACATGCTTACATTTCATGTTCAAGAAAATAATATAAATATTTCTTTAAAGTTCTCATTTGGACTATAATTTCGGACGATAAAATAAAAAATATACAGAAAATATGTAACGTCAATGATGCTACACGAACATAGGCTGCTATAGGCACATAGGCCTGCTAAACATTCAGGCCCTTATCGATTTTGGCGCAGGGAGTATGCCAGGCCAAGTTTTGGCCAAACGCATGCAGTGTGCATGACATTAAGAGCAATTATTATAACACATAAATCGAAATGTAGTCTACTCCTAAATCACAATGAATTTTAGTATTAATATCTATGTAATCTAAAGGTACTTATTAGAACCTACTTATAGTATAGAATTAAAATCAAATCATTAATATTAGTTTTCTCTCTATGTATATTTTTTTTGAGGAATAAAACAACATACATCAGAAAATTATGTAATCTATTGTTTCTTAGATTTTTTTTTACTTTGTGGTTGCTTTATCTTTTTTGCTCCGCAACATAATCTCAGCATGGCCTTAATAGTAAATATTAATAGTAAGATTATAACAGAGATAATCGATATAACGTCGAGATTCAAATACTGGTATAGAGGGACGTCCGCTGCTGCCGTCCTGTATGTGAGATTAGGATACTTTGCGACAAACTCTGTCCAGTAAATAGCAGTATCCATTGGGGACAACGGGCGATCGTGCCAAGCTTTAGTGACGACTTTAACATTTTCTCTAAACCTAAAACAAAACAGAATGATTAATGATCGTGTTTTGATTGATTGCTAGTGATCTGTTGATTAATACCTACCTTAAAATCTATAGATGATTACTTTTTTACTTAGCGTAGTAGAAGTTATGCAAACCAGTATCTATGATTAAATATAGATGGAATGGTATTTAGCACTGTGGGATATCTGAATGCATAATGAAAATTTTGCATGACTTACTTTGGGTCCAAAACCTTTTTGAAAGCAGCCACTATATTTTTCTTGGTGAGTTGATTAAGAGAAATCTGAACTCCCAGTCCAGACTCTTCGATCGCTGCTGCATTAGCGGGCTGGTCTCCGACTATAGGCATTGCTATAATCGGTACTCCAAAATTCAGGGCCTCTGTTGTTCCTCCCATTCCAGCATGAGATAAGAAAGCCAAGGTCTTTGGGTGACCTGTAATGATGGAAAATTTGAAGTTAAGCATGCGAAGTTCAAGGTTGAAAAACAATATCAGAAGAGTCAGTGTTTAGATCCGTGTATCCATAGAGGTAATAGTATTTATAGACTCCTAATGGCTGATAATAATTTAGATAGATAAGCGCGATATGCAGGGATTACATTCGCTGATGGACTTGCACAAACGTGTCATTAAAATTATTTGTATCTATTCCTAGACGTGGCTATAATATAGAATCATTTCGTCTAACATTATTCCAAATAGCATTTCTTGTGTAAAAACTATTTTAAGAATTCATAAAAAGACAGTTCTTTGGTTTTTATATAGCATGCATTTAATGCTCGTCTTTGTTAAATGTCAGAGGTATCAGTTACTAAAAAAAACATCAGCAATCTTATATAATACGTTTTATAACAAACTTACCTAAAATATCCACTTGAGGTAACCAGTCGGAAACGTAAATTTTGTTCTTATCCAAGGTCAACGCCGTGTCATCCCACTTCCAAATAAATCTTTGTGGAAGTTCATACATAGCGTCTAAAAGTGCTTTAGTCTTCTCTTTAGATAGCGAACCACTCTTGACTGTTGTCCCGAAACTAATGTACACCACCCCATGTTCCGCCTCATCCACAAACTTCTTTAATTCCTGAAAGCAATGAAAGGTATATTATTTCCTACGGCAAATAATAAACCTACAGTAAATACCTATTGATTTTTAATGAACTGAACTAGCAAACAAGTACTTATGCAGTCTAGCTATCGGTACATGATCACTGCCGACATTTGTACCCAAACCCGTGTAAAACGGGGGTTCTACGTGAAGCCGCGTCCATCTAAGTCACAAGATGCGTTTTCTGAGGACGAAGATGATCGCCTCAGTTCTCTGCGGTTACATGAATTTTGAAATAAGACAGCAGAGAAGAAGCTCAGTGCCATCTTAGTCTAAAGTGTTCTTCAGACTATCTTAGATGTTTATTATGTGGTTTCTATTATTGTACTCTATTAAATATATTTAGATTATACCTATTTACCAACTCATAATAATTTCGCTACCTTCTCAGCTATAAATCGTTGTTCAAGTAGCAGTACTTAACATTATAATTATTATACCTAATGAATATACCTACCTACCTACCTACCTACTACTACAACGTCCACTGAATAAAACCAACTATTATTTGTTCCGTCTCGATATCCGGAATCCATCTTGAGTCAAGCACCTGTCTTTCTTTAGATCGTTTGAAGCGCCACCTCCCTTCCGCTCGCCTTTTTACCTGTTTTCTTGTAACTTCCGGTTGCAAGGCGGCGAAATCACGCGAGGCCGAAGCCGGCCATTTTTATTTCATTATAGCGTCGTCTTTCGTGTCTTACACTTCAAGAAGCGCAAGTACTAATAATCATCGAAATTTCTTAAAAGTGATTAGTGATTATTGTACAAAACCTCCCTTTAAAATGAATTGTGATAGTGAAATGTCTAGAAAAAGAAAAAATAGTGCGGTTAGTAGTTCAAGTTCAGATAATTCGGGAAATGAATCGAGTGATAATGAGCAAGAAACTAATTCTGGACGAAAATCATCAAAACGCAAACGTGGAGATAATCATGTGAGTGATTTGAAAATTGAGTTTCTTTCGCAACAAGTTGCCTTTTTAACTAATCTTATCACAAATAATCATTCTCAACAAAATAGGGATTCTGTAAACGTGGTTGACTCTGTCCAACTACCCACGCAAAATCAAAATATTATCCCAGAACCAGAATCGATTCGATTAAAATTATCAGAATTAAGTACTGTACTAAAGGATCCGTACTTTCCAAAATCGGATAAAGCACATTTAATCAAATTATCCGAATTACAAAGATTTAAATGTAAGGATTGGAAAGAAATTCGTTTTTCCGAAACACAAAAGAAATACACCACTACTCCTGGTTTTGTAGAATTGAGTACGAATGATGAGTTAAGGAGATACGAACTGTCAAAAACTAGCGATAGCTATCGTTTGCATTTATTAGAAAGGACATTTGCTGCCTTAACTAACGGTATTTTAACCCAAAAAGATCAATTGTATAATACCCTACAAGAATTTATCGAATGGTCAAATAAGGAGGACACTGTTTTATCTCCGAGTGTGATTTTCGAAAAAATCGAAGAATTATTTAATAAGCAATCTCCTTATATGAAGGTGACTGACGACCTACTACAAATCAGTTGCGGTAGGAGAAATGATCTTATTTATCAACGCCGAGAAAATTTACTAAATCAAATTCCAGATGATTTTCATGGCGATGCCTTAAGGAAAATACCCCCAAATTCAGAATATCTTTTTGATAACGATGTTTTAGACTCTTACTTTCAGAAAATAGGGGGAGCAGACAAACTATTAACGCCAATGCGACCTTCGAAGAATATATCTACCCTCAACCCTGAAAAGAAATATAAATATTCTCCTAAGCCTTCGACTAGTAAGCAACCTGAAGAAAATTTTTTTCGGAACAACAACGCCGGCATCGCAGCTAAGAAACATAAGTCTGGCAAGTACAAAGCAAATTCACATTTCAAGTCACATTCAAAGGGTGCACAGGGGCCAAAAGGAAAACAGACTCACAACTCGAAATATAAAGGACGTAATACATGACTCGAGGAGGTTTCGGGGTGGTTGTCTGAAGCAATTTCAACATATTTGGAAAAGTCTAAAAGCTCCAGATTACATATGCAAACTTCTCAACGGTCTGCGAATACCTTTTATGTTAAAACCACCCCTAGTATTTCCTACTTCAAGTGTCATGGAAAGCTTCAAAACAAAAGAGAGTTTTCAAATGACACAACAGATAAAAAATATGCTACAATGTCAAGTTTTAGAAGAGGCGGAAATATCTCCGAGTTACCTGTCCACATTCTTTCTGGTTCCGAAACAAGACGGGCAACTGCGACCGATATTCAATTTAAAGCAATTAAACAAATTTGTAAAAACAAAAAATTTCCATCTACTAAATCATTTTCAAATTCCCAATTTCCTACAGAAAATGGACTGGATGGTAAAATTGGACTTGAGTCAGGCATACTTCCATGTTCCCGTCGCCCCAGAGCATCGGAGATTCCTGAGGCTCAGCTATCAGAACAAACTGTTGCAGATGACCTGTCTCCCCTTCGGGCTCTCATCAGCACCAAGGACGTTTGCATGCCTAACAAACTGGATTGCCTAACAACTACGGAACCAAAATATCAGGTGTGTTGTATATCTGGACGATTTCTTGATTGTCAATCAGTCATACCACATACTTTGCAGCCATACATCACATGCAGTGAAGTTACTACAACGACTAGGCTGGACAATCAATTTCAACAAATCTGTTCTCATTCCGACACGTCGCCTCGACTACTTAGGTATCACTTGGGACACAGAACACAACATCAAGTCTCTGTCAGAACAGAAATGCTTAATACTGCGCAAGACAATACAGCATCAAATATCATTGCGCAGTTGGTCTCTCAAACAGTCCCAGTCCCTACTTGGGAGACTCAACTTTGCAACATTTGTGGTCCGGCGAGGGCGATTACACTGTCGCACACTGCAGTACTACAGTCGACAGATGCCCAAGGACCATCCATACAGGAAAACGCCTCTTGCCAAAGAAGTTTTGGTCGAGATGAAGTGGTGGCTGAATGCGGTTTCCGATTCATTGCCAATTCACACACCACAAATAACACACTTGCTGACCACAGATGCTTCCAACGTAGGTTGGGGTGCTCAACTGGGAGAAAAGATGATAACGGGCCACTGGACATTGAAACAAATAGGCTGGCATGTGAATCTCAAAGAACTGTTTGCTGTCAAAGCAGCGATTTACCACGAGATGCAACAATTGCAAAATACCCACATACTTTTGCAGACAGACAATCAAACTGTAGTTGCATATATCAACAAAGAAGGAGGGACAAGATCCAAGAAACTTCTAAAGCTAACACAACAATTGTTAAATTTGTTGGACCGTTTCAACATCTGTCTAACTGCTCGTTACTTTCCAGGCAGGTACAACTCTGTAGCCGATGCATTATCACGAAACAAGGCGTTTCCAGAATGGCACTTAATCAGTCCAGCAACAAATATCATATTTCAAATGTGGGGAATACCAGAAGTGGACCTATTTGCCTCGAGGACAGCACATGTTGTACCACGGTATGTAACCGAAGACAGGGAAGACGGTCAAGCTCTATATCACAATGCATTCAGCCGTCAGTGGAACCACAAGCTGGCATGGGTGTTCCCACCACCAAATCTGATTCAGGTACTGTCACATCTCAATTCAGCCCGAGGTCACTACATACTAATAGCTCCCAGGTGGCACAAAGTGTTTTGGCTGGCGGATCTACGACGCAGAGCACTTCAGGCACCGTATCGAATCCCGAACCTTCGACAAGTTTTGATCGACACCAACACGACAGCTTGTCCACCCAAAATTCAAGACATTCATTTAGAAGCTTGGATGATTTCGGGTGGTCTGATATAATCAAAGATTGGACAGATGTGGAAAAATCGCCATTGTTATCCAGTTGGCGTAAATCGACTATGAATACCTATAAACCTATTTGGCGAAAGTGGAGAGCATGGTGCCAGGTAAATTCTGTTAACTTTAAGTGCCCTTCTCCATCACAAATAGCTCGGTACCTGGCCTTCTTACACAATGAAGAAGGTCTAGCATATAGAACAATTTTGGTTCATAAATCTGTTATCGCGACCTTTACTAATTTATCATCGAATGTCAATGTGTCATCAGATTTTTTCGTAAAACATGTTTTAAAAGCCATATCTGTAGCAAAACTAAAGAAAGCAAGACCTCCAATGTGGAATCCTAAAACATTACTGAACTTCTTAACAAATCTGACACCAGATGAAAATAATCATTATCAAACTTCAAGACGAGCAGCTATGTTACTTTTACTAGCATCTGGAAGAAGGGTTCATGATCTTACATTATTAAGGATCGACTCAGAAAATCTTATAGACGAAGGTGATACGATAACATTATGGCCCGCCTTTGGTTCAAAAACGGACAACATTAATAGCAGACAATCTGGATGGAAACTTCGAACACACCCAAAAACAAATCTTTGTTGTGTATATTGGATACGAAGATTGATTAATTCATCTCGAGACCGTCGTGCTGAAGGAAATTGGTCAGAGTTATTTATTACTACAAGAGGAGACTCCAAGCCTGCCTCAAAAACCGTGATTGGAGGTTGGATTAAGTCTGTACTTTCAGAAGCTAATATAGAAGATTCACCGGGGTCCGTTCGTTCAGCAGTAGCTTCATTAAACTGGATAGAAATGTTTCCCATAGATCAAATTCTGGCAACCGGAAATTGGAAACAGGTACACACGTTTCGAAAGTACTATAAGAAGGAACTCATGCCAGAAGGAAATAGTTCCCAAGAACAAGTGTCCCTGTCAAGATTTTTTGAAGCAGTTCATTAACTAATTGTGATGATTGAGTTAATAAATGAGATAATGTTATGCGATTATAAATATATTTCCTGTAATCAAATTAATGGGAGTTTCATTTTCAATGTAACATAACTCCTACTAATTTACTATTTTTCCAGATACTAGCAAAATCCAGCCATTAAACTATATAGGTTAGAAGGTATTTGACAAATCTATATTGTTAACATGTTTCTTACACATTATAGCGTCATTTTTTATTTAGTACCAGGAGAAAACAAACACATCACTCAAGATGGATTCCGGATATCGAGACGGAACAAATAATAGAGAGTT
>DWIJ01000837.1:0-10053 GCA_018248315.1 Chioides albofasciatus | reverse complement strand
GACCAAAGGAGTGTTGCTTTTGCACGACAACGCGCCCGTGCACACCAGTCATGTTGCGACTGCTGCCATTCACCGATGCGGTTTTAAACAACTGCGCCACCCACCCTACAGTCCAGACCTGGCCCCCAGCGACTATTATTTATTTCCAAAGATGAAGAAAGAGCTGCGTGGAAAAAAAATTAACGACGATGATGAGGTCAAGTCAGCGATTTCGGCTTATTTTGACGCCCAAGACAAATCATTTTTTTTCGACGGTATTAATAAGTTATTTGACCGATCGAATAAGTGTATTCGAGTTAATGGAGAATATATTGAAAAGGAAAAATAGTATTATGTTTCATTTCATGCTGCTTCCCTGTCATTCCGCGAATTTTTTGACCTCCCCTCGTAAATCTTCATCAAGAGTTGGTGAAATCAAAATGTGGCTACTAGAAAATAACCTTCCACTATACGACTCGTTGCGTAAACCATCCTTATTGATGCTGGTAAAAAAACATAGACCGGAACCAGTGTACTTCATTGATGAACTTTTAAGCAAACATGTACACACAGTGGTACGATTACGTTGTGATCTAAATCCAATTGAGTTACTTTGGGCCAAAAAAGCGAATTTCTCAAAAAAATGATGGTGCCCAAGATGTTAAACTCTTGGCAGAAAAAGTATTTCAATCTATTACTCCACTAGAATGGAAAAGTTGTATTGACCATGTCATTAAGATTTAAAAAGAGTACTACACCCGTGGAGAAACATTATATGACGACATGGATAAACTTATCATCGCAGTAGATGATGAGAGTTCTAGTGATGAATCTGAAGAGGTCGAATTTCGAACTTTCGACACGGGGACCCCAAAATTGGCTGAAGATTTTACTTTAGGCTCGATTTGTATTGTATATGTCGGGAAATAAAAGAAGTATCCAGACATCAGAAGTGACATAGGTCAGGGGCCAATCTAATATTACTTTAACAATTAAATTATATTGAACTAGATAGTACTGTCAAGTATCACGTATGTCAAGTATGTCCAGTATATCGTAAAATAAGAATAGCGGGGACTACGACAGCCCATTGAAACAGACTGCCGTCCGTACCCCGAGACACATCCAACTCAAATGCGTTACGATCGAATGTTCTGACCGTTTTTATATAGGAAGAGCAGGTAAAGGAAAACAGGTAGGTAGGTGTGATAATGAATCTCTTCCGATGCGCGTATCGTCGGCGCCAGATGTCACATTGTCTTCAATATTTACAACCTACCGCCGACATATTATAATAATTATTGCGAACGATCTGCTATTTTTTATCAATAATCGCCGTGTTATTAAATAATGTAAACATGTGTCTCCATCTCGGGTTATTTACTACAAGCTCTAGTTCATCTACTCGATACTAGATGGCGTTACATGTAATGTATTTACAACCTTGCTTTAAGATCAACAAATAAAATAATGCATTTTAAATTTAATTTAATTACTTTAAAAACATTTTGCTTTTTTTAGACCCAAGGACATGCGAATTTTCAACATAACCCTATCCGGGGTAAAGAAAATTACTTGGAAAGAAGTTATTGAAACGGGTAAGTGGAACAGTCTACGGGATTTCCTGTCTTTTTGTCTGTTTTTTTTATGTCTTTAATAGTCTTGAACTAGAAAGTACTTGTCTAATCAGTAGCAAAAGATCTGTTGTCAACCTCAGGTAGGAATCTAATCCGAGGTTGATTACAGATGTCCATGGGCGACAGTAGCCACTTACTATCAGGTGGACTGCATGCTCGTTTGCTACTTCCATATCATTAAAAAACACCTTTCTGTTAAATGCGCCTCCCTTTGTGCCCTTAGCATCCTTAGTTATGGCGCTGGATATTACAAGTATTGCAACTACTCTACATAAGGGGCAGGTCGCACCTTGAATTTTTCGTTGGAGTCACAGGGAAAATTAGCTAATTACTTGTATGCGACGAGATCCCATCAAAAGGAGTCTCTCTAGACTCCTGAGAGTCACTCTAGACTCTGAACAACGTGGTGTTTTAGCCAGAAGGAATCCGGCATATCCCCTCGGTTGCCACTACAGGGTTTCCTCACAAAAACTGGTCAAGTGTGAGTCGGACTTTTGGCTTTTGGGGAGTCATAGCCCCTGTGATCCCCTCCTGGGACCGTGCCTTACATATGACATCAAAACTTCTATTCTCATTCCAGGGGAAAAATGGGTGAACACTTACCCCTTCACCATCGCGCTGTGGTACCCTGGGGGTACCATCAAGTCCTACTGGCTGACGCATCAGCTCACTCTCTTCTTCACTCATATCGTGCCTGCGTACTTCTTGGATATGCTGCTGTTTCTTCTTGGGAAGAAGACTTTGTGAGTATTCTTTTTAAACGGGTAATTTTCTGTCAGACGCTGTAGCGTTCATATTAATGGTCATTTATGGTCGTAAAGTACACAGAAAATTCTGAATTTAGCTCTACAGTTAAAGGTCTGTTGGTCATGCATGAACCTCTGATTTTTTATAATATACTAGTAACGGACGAGCATGCAGTCCACCTGATTACCTATGTGGCAAAGGGAGATCTCCCTGTGTGCTAGGTGATCATGTCCGGACAGCGGCCGTGCTCCGACAGTCTCAGTTCCCAGCTTGTATATATGAAACATGTTGGGAAAACTTCGATAGCGTGTTTCAGAATATTCGTAGCGCCATCTCGAGTAGCGAGAAGTCGCTACACCTATAACTGCCCAAGGATATCTGCAATCAATTCTACACAGGACCAGATTCCCATCTGTGGTTGGCCACAAATGCGCCACATAAGGACCCCTCAGGACTAAGCTGGAATCCCTCAGAAAAGTATGTCTCCCTTACCACACTCTTCAGACCAGAACACAGCAGCCCTTAACACTGGTTATTAGGCAGAGACAGGTGTAGCGGTGGTGCCACCGGAATTGAACCACAGAGGGTTCTATCACCTTTCTCATTCCATGTAATAACAGCTGTTTTAGCACTGCCATCTTCTACTTTAAGGGGTATGGTAAGGGAGACTATGTAATACGAGGCATTTCAACATTCATTCTAAGGTTTAATTTGTAATACTATCTATCAGCAGTCTGTATACACGTGCCAGTGGACTACCTCCTAACCTATCCTATGAATTATAATATCTTTACAGCATGGTGAACGTCCAAAAACGAATCAGCCATGGTCTCGACGTCCTCCAATACTACACTACTAAGGAGTGGCACTTCAGGAACACGAACTTTCTCTCCCTTCAGAAGAGAATCAGCTCAGCAGAGAACGAGATCTTCTATACTGACGTCAGTAATCTGGATACTGATGAGTACTTGAAAGATTACGTGCTTGGTGCGCGGCACTACGTGTGTAAGGAGGACCCTGCTAGTCTTCCGAGAGCGAAGAAGTTGAATAAGATGTGAGTAGACCAGTAGACGTGGAGTAGATTAGAAGATTAACGTAAGTAGCCCAGTAGAAAAACATTAGTAGACTGCTCTCTTAGTACTGCTTAGTGGATAGCCTCCCGAAAGCGAAGAAGTTGAATAAAATGTAAGTAGACCAATATACGAAGAGTAGATTAGAAGATTAACGTAGCCCAGTAGAACAACATTAGTAGACTGACAGTCTCCCGAAGGTAAAAAAGTTAAATAAGGTGTAAGTAGACCAATAGACGTAGAGTAGATCAGTAGATCAACATAAGTAGCCCAGTAGAACAATATTAGTAGACTATCAGCCTCTCGAGGGTGAAATAGTTGAATAAAATGTGAGTAGACTCTAGAAAAACAAGACGAGTAGATAACAGACCAACATAAGTAGCCCAATAGAATAACATAAGTAACGTAGAAGGGTAGAGGAGAGATTGATTTCCATAGTTTGAAATTCAGGAGTAGATGAAAAACTGATATTAATAAATCATTACAAAGGTGTATGTGCATATGCTGAAATGTCTCTCCCGCAGCTAATTTCCAGGGTTCGATTCCCAGAAGTAAACCTAAAGAGTGATATAAGTAGTCCAATAGATCGACGTAAATAGTCGAGGATGATAAAATCTTTCTTTCTAAAGCGATGTGTTAAATTTAAATCCCAAGACTAGGCCAAGATAATAACACGAATAGAACAGAAGACGAGTAGACCAGTAGAAAGACGTAAGTTGACGTATAGCGTATTTTTTGCACTTAAACTGATTTTTGCGACTTAATTCTAGGAGTAAGATAAGCGAGTAGACCGGTGTAACATATGAGTAGAATAGATATCTTATGTATGCGACCACATATACCACCGTCTTTCCCGCGGCCGCTTGCTGGAAGGTTCGAGCTCCCACTCTTGTCGCCCGTAACCCCGAAAGCCCCCTTTTAGTCGCTTCTTACGTCAGGCAGGGGATACCGTAACCCTATTCTGGTCCCGGGACTACAGGGAGAAAGTTCGTGTAACCTACATGTTTCTTTTTATTATTTCTTTTTCAGTCGCTACGTAGCAGACGTCGTAGTGAAGTTCATTCTCTACTCCTTATTCGCGTGGTTCCTGTACAGCTATCTGGGTGTCTTCACGAACGCCATCAGCTCAGTGGACAGCTCACTCAGGAGCTGGCTTCATCTCGACAACAGGGTGGAGGAATTAGCTTAATATTGTAAGGTCATTAGGGAAGAATACGGTTCTTACGGCGCCACGATTTGAATATTTCATTTTTCGATTTTTAGTATCGATATCTCGAATTAAGCGAAATATAGAAAAATTGTATTCTTACTTTTCGTTTTATCTCGTCGTGATCTATCCGAATACGCCAAAACGTGGCGCCATAAGAATCGTAATCGTGCCGGGTATTACGTAAACAATCTTATCTGATGATGGCCAGGGTTGATGGTGATGACGTAAAGCCTTACTCTCCCACTGCTAGACACGAGTCTTCTCTTAGATTGAGGAATTAAAGTCAATCCGCCAAGTGCGAATGGGTAGACTTCACAAACTTTTAAGTTTTTGTCCATTACTCCTCAGGTGTGCAGATTTCCTCACGATGATTTCCGTTTAAGCAAGTGATCATTGATATAACGCCTAAAATAAATAACGCTTTCTACACTCTTTCTCACTCACAGCCCCACATTAGGATTCCTTATATCGTGGGTACCATGTACGTGGGTACACAAGACAAGTACACAAACACCCAGACCCAGAAACAGAAATTCTATTACAGATTTCTAATACGTTGATAAATGTTGGTGAAAAACAGCAGAGATGCATGCATGGGATTTCATAAAGTCAACATTTGTTATTACAACTGTTTACGTAATACTCGAATGACTACTAGAGAGACGGTCAATAGTATTTTTGACCCTATGCAATAAGTAAATTACCAGTAAGTCATTATGACTTACTAGTAGTAACTTAGTAGTACTATTGTAAGCCTTAATTTTAGCCCAAATTAACCCAAAATTAATGTAATTTGTGTTATATTGTAAAATAAAATATGACAACTGGGTTGATGGTATATTTAGTTATTGAAAATAAATAAACATAGCAGTTGATGAGGAATTTAATTTATTAGCTCAAAGTACATGTTATTTTAATCAACTTCATATGCCTTTAAAGTGAGCATGTGGTAGAGTAAATATTATTTTATATTTTATTTTAACCCACAAGTATGCTTCCCTACCAATTTTTAACGATATTTTTTTTGCACCACAAGGGCTACAGATAAATACGCCAACATTGCATTTTTAAGAGTCGATGAATGGAGAATCATCTCACATGGAATCTGTTGAAAGGTGTAAATGGCTAAAGCTTCGATTTCCTACGGAATTAATTAGTGGTGTAATCATAGAAGAAAGAAGTTTTTTCTATTGAAACAGCGACATCTGTTCGTAACTTCACGAACTTCTTCAAGCAGAGCTTCCATCAACGCCATCTATTGGCATTTTCCCAAACTAACTCGTCGCTTTGTAGAGAACGATGCTACGATTGGCACGAAGCGCTCCAAGTTGCTAACTACTGCATTGATTTTATACGAAAACATTTTAAAACTAATCTTTGAGTTTTTCTCAACTGTAAACTGCTGTCATACATAAAGTAATATAAAAAAAAGTTGTGGTGTATACTTAAAGAACGTCTTTTGCGGGAAAGGAAAAAAATATTCCTTTAAATGGAAAAAATGTGTAGAAAAGTAAAGACTATTAGTGAATTCAAAATAAAAGACGTTATGAAGCCCATATAAAATCTAAGATTTTAAAAATGAAATAGAACAATCATATATTTTCTTATTTGAGTTTGTTTGTATCGAACTATACTAGATAACGTGCCACACTATACTAACCATTGCGCTAAAAAGATAAATAGTTAAATACTTACTCAACTACTTATATATAACAAGTAACCTGAACAAATATCAAGTCAGGAAACGTATCGTAACTTTAATAAGCTGTCGGCATATTGAGCTACGGATATTAGATGACTCTCACACTTGATGTTTTCTATACGTAACCGCCCTAGACTGCCCTACAGTGTCATATGACAGTGTACCAACCCAGCACTCTCCCGTTGCTAGGCACGAGTCTACTCTCAGAATGAAAAAGATTAGGTCATAGACCTATAGATAGATAAATAGATAGATAGATAGAAGGGAGTACAGGACGCCCCCCGACCAGGTGGGCTGATGACCTGAAGAGGACGGCGGGAAACCGATGGATTCAGACGGCTCAGGACCGGTCGGAGTGGCGCAGATTAGGGGAGGCCTATGTCCAGCAGTGGACTGTTAAAGGCTGATGGATGGATAGGTCATAGACTATCGCTCTGGCCAAGTGCGCATTGGCCAGCCTTCATATGCTTTTGAACTTTTTTAAAGATATCTCAGGTGTGCAAAATTATTCACGATGTTTTCACCTTCATTCAAGCAATCGATAATTAATTTAAAATACGCAAATAACTTAAAAATCATAAGTGCCTAGGATTTGAACCTCGGATGCGTCGATCGAGAGTCCAAGTGTCAACCACTCGGTTATCATTGCTCAGTTTATCATTAACTTAAAACTAGATAATAATTAACTTATGGAGAATAACGGGGTTTTGTTTAGGCGCGTTTAATCCTTTAGCGGTCTGATCTGATAAATAATTCATTCCATATCAGACCCTTTAATGTTTCTATGTGTGAAACGAATAATAAATCGTATTATCTTTTGAACGTATCCTCATTCATGCATACAAAGTAAAAGGTTAGCTTTTTTGCGAAGGGCCCTTTTTAGATTCACTTATCTTGAATTTAGCCCTGTATGTAAAAGCAGTGATGGCCGAGTTTTTGAAACTCTGCCACTCGATCGAGGGATCGGAAGTTCATACCCCAGACACCTCTGATTTTTAAGATTAATTATTATTTGTTTTATCGGTGACGGAAAACATCATGAGGAAACCTACCTACCACAGAAATTTACTCAAAGGTTTTTGAAGTCTGTAAGTGAAGTCAATAAGCACTTGGGCAGGGCGATGGACTATGGCGTAATCCTTCTCATTCTGAGAGGAGACTCGTGCTCAGCAGAGGGACAGTAATGGGATGATGATGATGATGTTAATATATAAACGTTTAGTCATCTTGATTTTTTTCATTGCATTGTTACTTATGATTTAAATTTTTGTCTCAAGTTCAAACAAGGAAGAGACACTTGTCAAGTCATGTCATGTCATGTCATGTAGGACTTCGTGTTGATGTTAAATACATTTACAATCAGATGGACTCAAAGGATTTTTCCTACTTCAACTTCTTAAAAAAATTAGGAATGCCTACATTTTCTCCTACGAAGTGATATTAAAAAAAATTAAGTTCCCATGTCGTATCGCCAAAGAGAATCCTAAGAATGTCATTACAATAGGCAAACTGTTTCAAGAATCAGTCGAACAGAAAATTTCACAAATATTAAAACGTTACTTGTTTCAGATAATCCTGCTGGTGAAGGCGCTGGACAAGTACAACATCACGTACTTCACGGTGACCGCCCAGATCGTGTCCCACGTGCTCGCGTACATGAACAGCTGCGTCAACCCCGTGCTGTACGCGTTCCTGTCTGAGAACTTCAGGGTTGCTTTCCGGAAGGTGAGAAAATTGTCTCAAAACTTTTTTTGCGATAGTAGCAGACCAGCGTGCTGTTCCCAACGGTAAATAGCAGTAGCCACTGCCGCATATGGACATCTGTTATCTACTCCAGACAAGATTAGATCCCTGCCTGAGGTTGGCCACACATGCGCCGCTACCCCTGAGGAATAAGCTGGAATGCGGGTTACCACACCCTTCAAACCAGAACACAGTAGCACATAACACTACTGTTATTATATAGAAATAGGCGTAGCGGTGGTGCTGCCAGAATCTATTTACAGAGACATCAATCTTTTTATATGGTGTACGATCATTATAAAAATGGTGGAGAATAATATCAGATACTTCTTAAAAGACACTGAACCATACAGATAGGTATTCTCTCTCTAATTAATTACCTAGCCATTTGACTTCCCTTTCTCATATTCCTAGCTTTCTCATTCCATCCACGAAACCAAAATATCTACATGGATTCTAAACACTACACAGTCCTAAGTGACGCAGATCTATCGGTTCGAGACAAAATGAAAGCGAAACAAAAACTAACATAGGACCATCGGTCAACACTATTTTCAGCAAAGTTTTTTCAGGCTCTTTTCAGATGGGATCCATTGTTGAAAAGTGTCTAGTGGAATGCAACATTTAGCCATCACAGTTCTTTAAGTCTTAAAATTAAAGAATGATTCCCTATTTTTCTTCAAAAGATAGGTTCATAGGAATAATTATAATATTGTGAGGAAACCTTTACAGTGGAAAACATCGCAAGGAAACCTTCATGCTAGAGGATTTCATGCTGGCGAGCCTAAAATAAAGGTCAGCAATTGGTGACAAAATAGAAAATGTGCAGTGTGACCTACTTTATAACTAAATGCGGAAATACGGCAACGTTTTGTATTATCGATTCTATACAAAAATGTAAAACAGTAGTCATTAAACGCTATAAAGACAAAAAATCACAATATCAGTACAATTGGGTTCCCAAGTTGGCGTAGACTAACTGATGAGTGAATTAATTTAAAAAGGGCGGATAAGATATTACTAATAGAGCCGGTGTGTCAATATCAGCGTATACCGATAAAAACTGGTCATGTTATGGAAATAGCGTCTAAAACAGAGGTTCCCAACCAGTGCAGTGGTCCGTGGACCACTAATGGTCCGCAAGAGTCAAAATATGGTCCACTTAAAAACCATACTACTACAAACTTACAAAACTTTATCCTATCATATTTTTTTTTATGTATGTTCAAATGTAAAGTTCTAAATTAAAATTTCGGTTTGATTATTACAGCTTGTTTTTATTAGATCTACAAGGTCCGTGCTGAAAAGAATGAAAAAGAAGTGTCCCTAAGTTTTAAAAGGTTGGGAACCCCTGTTCTAAAACAATCACCGAACTCATCAGGCGGTGTAAGCTGCTGTTTCGTCAAACAGCGGAAATTGCCTCAATTAATAACTAACATCAACATCAAATGAAACGTTTATAGTCAAAAACTAGATGACGAATGTTTCTCATGTATCAGACGCATCTAATTATAAATTTACATAACCGACACCGGTTGGACCGATAATTAGTATGAAACAACTTTCGTTTTGTTCATTTTCGACCTCACCGATTGCACAATTCAGTTTAGATACAGTAAACAGTCAATTATTCCGCCCAAGGATTGACTAATGTTAGTCAATACGTATGGTATGTTATATGTTGTGTGTAATCTCATAATTATCCGTTGCCAAATCAATGCTTGGTACATCTTCGTTGCCCTGTTTTTACGTAACCAAAGAACAGTAATATATTTTAACCATAGATACGAGTAGTGTAATCAAAACGACTCCATGTAATTTGCTAGGAAACAGCAGTGCAAATAATTTTTCGCAATAATTTAGAATGCCATTATTTTGTAAATGTTTAACGATATAATTTACTTTTAGTCTGACTTTTAGAGTAAGTAGCATTTAATTATTACAATTAAAAAAAATTCAAGTTTT
>DWIJ01000836.1:0-10055 GCA_018248315.1 Chioides albofasciatus | reverse complement strand
AACGTTACCGAGCGTTACACTTTTTCATGAGTGACTCCGAGCCGCAACCTAATTTAAGACGTTGTCACGTCAAAATCAGAGGTCTGGCCTGGGAGTCGAACCTGGGACCCATCGATCGAAAAACCGACTTGGATCCTAGGCTACTTTCGATATACGATTTTAACTAAATTGTTAATTATAAATGCTTTGAGTTATTTATGCTCGAAGTTATTAAGAGATAACGTAGACTAAATGCCCATATAATAATAATTAACTATGATAGGTAGAGTTTTCAAGCCTATTTATTGGTCCGCCGGGAGAGAATTATTCCAGTTCAACAAAACTAATTTGTACTGAAATTTAATCTTTATTAAAATCTCTTATATTAAACAAGCAAATGATACTAACCATTCATATTATAATGACAAATATATCCGCAAGTTTCGTTTATACAATTACGGTTTTAAGATTTTTCAAAATATCCCAACTTTGAAAAATTAAAGTATCGTTAAAATAGTTACCTGCTTTTGAAAATAGGCGAATATATTCGCAGAAACTAAAGTGACGGTAAAGGTCAAATGATAATGAAGATACATCTTAATTAAGGCAAGAACACGGGAAACCGAATCTTCTCAAAGGATATAATATGTTTATTACAGCTATGAAGTTGTGAAGGTTAAGGACAGATTATTAAATGTTATATTAATATGCTGAAATAAATTGGTTAATTATAAATGGGCTTACATATGCGTGGTAGACGTAGAATTTAAAACAGGTATTTAGTATTATCAAAATATTCTACGATATTAAGCTTTCCTATTTTTTAATATAGTTTAATAATCGGTAATAATGGAATGCTTCAAAGTTTTGAATTTAGAGTGTATTTTGCATAGTACGAGGCATTTCAAGCTATGTACTTCTGAAGATCAGCGATGCATTTATGAAGACCATAGTAGGACACTTATACAATTTAGAGCCATTTACAGTTGACTACGAGCGGCAATAACCATTCAACGATGAGTCCTACAAAGAACTAACTTGGCAATTCTTTTATAAATCACTTTCTCGCAATAATGCGTGCTAATTCCGTTAAATAAGAAGAGTTTGCTCTCAACAATCGAAACCTAAATAACGTGACCAATGATAGACTATAAATGATTACAAATACAAAAGGCATAATAACAAACAATCATTCAAAAAGTACCGTAACAATGATATTTGATATACGTATTAATGAAACATATCGGATGTGATTACATAAGTGAATACAGTTCACAAAGGAAGCGTCGTGAGTCGTATCAAGTCGCTGACATTCAAGTTCAGACGATATCGTGTGACGACCTCTGGGGTTAGACTTTCGACGGTATAAAGGAAATATGTCGTACAATATGAACGTAGGTTGATTAAATAGTGTTTACAGTTATTGTGTTACGGAAGTGTATAGATTTTTTGGTTGTATATTTGTCTGTATATGCGTGCGTGCGTGCGTGTGTTTTTGTGTCTGTTTGTGTGTGTGCACGCGTGTGTGCATGTTATGTGCATATACTTATGATCACCGGAAATTTATAAACCACCGTGTGTCACGAGATCTACGGATTAAAAGTGTTATAGGCTATATCTAATAGAGCATTGTAGGATGTGAAGCACACTTGTCGAATACTCTACTTAACTGAAAATGACAAACACATCTGGATTTTTTAATATAATATAACACAAAAATAGGCCCAGAAATTGACCCATTATTTTTTACTAACTACGAACTCATTATTTTATATCTATCTATTATTATCCAGGATATTCTATTCGGCATGTATTTATAAGAGAAACTTGCATCCGCTAAACACATGGGATGCTATTACATAAGTGAATATCGTATCGAATTGAGCTGACATTGAGGTTCAAACGATATCGAAGCACGACCTCGCTTTGGACTGAACTTTCGCCGGAGTGAAGGCGAAACGAATGTATTGTGAGGGATTAGGGAATCATAATATTGCGTAAGTGTTGTTATAAAAGTTCAACCTTAGATATGTACCTTCAAAAGAAAAAGAAGAAGACAACGCCTAGACACAGGTGGTAGAATCCTCTGTGGTTCGACTCCGGCAGCACCACCGCCATCCCTTTTTCTGCCTAATAACAGCAGTGTTAATCGCTGCTGTGTTCTGGTCTGAAAGATTTGGTAAGGGAGATATACTACTCCGAGGCATTCCAGTTCAGTTCTGAAGGGTAGCGGCTCATCTGAGACCGACCTCAGATAGGACTGTAATCTTATCTGGGGTTGTTTACAGATGTCTATGGGCTGAAGTAGCTACTAACATCCGATAGACTGCATGTTCGTCTGCTGCTCCTATATCATAAATTTTAACTCTACAATACTTTGAACTAAAACCGTGCAATCGTTTTGAAATTCGCTTTGAGTCTGCGAGTACAGTTCCCAAAATCATTTTCAAAGTAGAACATTTTGAGCGCTGTTAAATTTTGAGCAAAAAAGTTAAAAGCTGCATCGGTAGTTCGAAACAGTTCAACTCCCACTTCCGTTTGTCTTCTATTGTTCTAAGAAACAAAAGTTCACCTTTAGTTTTGTAAAATGGATCTCGCTTTGAATCCGGTTGAGTATTTTTAGGATTATCCGATACGGTTTTTTGGATTTAAAGTAGTAAACGCGTTTATTGCGTTGATGTGATCATATTTGGCTCTTATGAATGCGAAATGACGTGTTCTGCTACATATTTCTTGTCAATTTTATTGCTAACCTAACCTAACCCAACTTTCGCTTACTCACAAAATAATCTTCAGTTTTAGAAGTAAATTTATTTATACTATTAGTTTCTTAAAGACACTGTAAAACAAACTTGCAAGATAGACAAATAGATTAGAAATCCATTTGAGAATTTCGATCCGAGGACATAAACTTCGATGGCTCGTCCACGTCAAGAAGGCAACTTTAAAGAACTGTTTCCATTGACCGCTTTCTGAATTGTTAGAAATCGACACGTCAATTTGTACACAATACTTTTGAATCGTAGCATATTTAGTTCGTAATTGAAGAACTATGATTTCAGTTATGTACTATGAGATTTCTTAAAAAAAGCTATGAATTAATGATTTGATTTAGTTGAAAATATGTCTGGCTATCGTTCAATTACGTTCAATATTTTTAAAATAAGAGGTATATCAAATCCAAAATGATGTTAAAATTTGTAAAGCACCAAAAACTGTAAAACAATGTACTCGTATGTTAAGCAAATAATTCCAAAAAAGACGTCTCTAAAGCTCACTATGCCATGTTATAAAAAGTGTTCACCGCAAGGCCAATGGAAACAGTCGCTAACCCTCCGAACGATTTTATGGTATAAACAGGGTCGGGACCCGATACCCGGATAGTTAAAAGGTTGTGGAACAATCGAGAGCTCGTGAGAACACTCGGCCACTTCAAGTTAATGCACCTAACTCGGCCTTCGACAAAATAGTAAAGAACATCTCGTCACGATGCTGGATGTAATTTGATTTTCTTAACGTCAATAACATGTTTACAAACATGTTGACTTTCTTCACGCAAATGATTTTGTATGTCAAATAAGTACAACCCTATTCCTTACAAATATTTTTTATTTGGACTAATTTTTACGCATCATGTAACTTTACATACAGCAGTGTTATTTTTGAGAAATCAGTAACTCAGTTTCTTTTTTCAGCATACGGGATTAGGAAATATTTCATAAGGCAGACTCAGGGCGGAATAATAGCATAGACATCTTCGAAATTACTATGAAGATATATTACATTTGATGGTTTCCTAAATAAATAAATGATGGAGTCTACTTGTAAATTCAACCATTATTTACTAGAGTTACTATTACATGTACTAATTATACAAAATTCTGCTTTTGTCCCTCTCACATTTTTTTAAATCACTATCAGTTATTCAGTTCCGCATTTTAAGTTATTTAGGGATCGTTCATTAACGTCTATACCCAGAACTTAGTAATAATGACTTAAGATAATTATAATTTATGTACGAAAGCGAACTCGACTCTAGACCTAAGGATATGAGTCACATCATTATCACTGCGTTATCATGAACAGGCTTAAGTAGGTAGAGTAGGTATGTAGAGCATAATATGCGATCTCTCGAGTAGGTATAATTAATACGCGTTGAGGTGCATGGTATGTAGAGTATAGTATAGGATCTCTTGAGTAAATATAATTAGTATTGGCTTGAGATTCTCCATCAAATTGCAGTGTAATAACTACGTTAACTCTAAGCAATAGTTTGCATATCTTTGCAAGTAACAAATATTATTTCTACCCATTATTATAAATATGTGGATAGTACCTACGTAGTGTTTGTAGTATTTTAAAACTTATTAAGCGCCTAGAGGTATACAAGTACTACCCATTATTATTCTCAATTTGTTTAAAAGTTTACTAAGCTATCTACTTACGTACTTATTTGCCGGAATTACACAAAACAAATATTAGTATTAAATTAATATAGGGTAAACATTTTCGAATTGCAAACATATTCATACATGAATATATTAAAGTGTTTACATTTAAAATGAATAAATTAATAAAGCAGTCCAGTAGAAGGTGAAACAAGCAAGAAATAGATTAACTTAAATCACATGCATTATACCACCACGGTGCTAGTAAATAGAAAATCTGTTATTACTTCCCATCCTTATAAACGGGAGAATCTATTTAATTAAGCCTGTAAAAACTGTTTACTTTCAATAAAAACAAACGGTGAGTAAAAAGTTTACCGTGTTCTGAGAATATCACATGCAATTTACGAGGGCACGTTGTGTGTTCTTTATGAGTAAGGATTTGTGGTTGAAATTAGTTTAACGCAAGCGCCATCATGAAATGAAATGCATGTATGAAGATTGCAACGAGTAGGGTAAAAGCCCCAATGATTGACACCCGGAGTCCTCCCACTAGTGTTGGTGGGCGCTCGGACGAAACGTGATTTTTTACCTTTTGCCTCCAAGCTTTACAACCCTTCATTTGCCGAACGCATAAACCCTACTAATTACTTTATTTCGCTGTTAATATTTTTTTAAATACCATCCTTGTATAAATAATGACTTCCACGGAATGTAGACTACAATATATTTTTTGTTAAACCACCAGGTATAAAATGATTTGATATAGACATTTTTTCCTTGTACACAGAATGGATACTAGATATTATATTGTTGTTTTTAATTCGCCACGAATAATTGTGTTTAACAGGGTAGAGTGGTCGCTATACTGGTTCCAAGTTTGATCCCCGGTCAAGTAAAAATCTGAACAAATTTTGAATCTGAATATTTTGAATCCTTTCTGGGTCTTGTAAAGTATACAGTATGTGTGTTGAATATTACGAATACGAATAGTGTTTATACCGTGAGTAAGTACAGATTGGTACCATATATAGTCAGGCACTGTACTTTCTCGTTGAAGTACACTATTGTTAGAATATTACCCTAATGTAATTTTCTAGTAGTAAACCTTTTTAGATAACTTTACCGTATAAACACGAAGATCAAAAACATATCGATACTAATATTATACGGAGGTAAAAGTTGACTTTTTGTTTCTTTCTTTGAATTGAATAGTTAAATACTGGACCGATTTGAAAAATTGTTTTACCATTGAAATCCTACATAATCTCTGATGATCAAAGGCTATATTTATTACGAGAAAAAAAAGGAAAATTTTGATAATGTAACCCAACCGACGAAGCCGCGGGTTCTGCCCGTCGTGTAATATAGGTTACAGACACAATTGAATTTTTATTTGTTAAGTATTAGAAAGAGTTATACTGCGTACAGCACAATGCAGACTAGACATTGTTTCATAACAATTGTCTTACATTTAAACATGAACTTGGCACGCTGTTGTTTATACCTTGAACTTTTGGAGCCGATCGTGCAAGGTTCTTGTAGCAGTAAATTTTAACGACCTAATGAGCTGATTTAGCTATTGCTTGTTAAGACGCAATGATTTTTCATAGTTAGAGGTACCGCCACACCTATTGCTGCTTTAAATAGTTTGCGCCATTGTTTTCATAATAATAGCAAGCTTAACGCTCAAGAAAAACCAGTATCAGTTTCATGTAATTTAATCATCTTATTTACAGTTGTAAAGTTAAAAGTATTAAGCCCGCCTTTTGTACCACATCATGCTTGGTAAAATAAAGTCTTAATAAATGAAAATCTTTGTCATTCATCGATGGCGACAGCACCGGAAGACTTATTTCTGTTATAACAATATAGTACTGCCGTGTTCTGATTTGAAGTGTGTGGTAAGTCTTGCCTCTTTTCAGACATGCAACATTATTCATGTAGGTATATAATTTATACTTCAGGAGATCCAAATTATTACTGAGGTATTGCAAAACATCACCAATTTCTTATGGTCCCAATTTTCAATCCTAACTATAATAACTTAATTCTCATTTCCGCTATGTTTCTTTGACAATAACGAATACTTAGTAAGACAATTTACTAATGGAATTTAATAAAACACATCTTAAGAATTGTAACTAGATATGTAGGCACTAAAATGACGTCTGATCTAACTCACATAATAATTCCTTTATATTCTATTTTTGCTCTCTAACTGCATGAAGGTTACCAAAAGTTCTTTGAACCTTTGTTATACATTTGCTATGATGTAACACAGTCCCGACTTCCAAAGACAATTGATACACATGTTCAAGACCGTTACTTATTAAGACAATTATGACCGCTGTGTTTGGAGATCGAGGTTTGTTTTAAATGGAATTTAGGGACCACTACCATGCTGTTAATATTCATTGTGGTTTCATGGCTTTTAATTAATAATACTTGGACAGTGACCGACTCATAGGCAACACAACAAAATAGCAATCTGTTGGGATATAGATCTATTAAAAAGATTAATTAAATACAGAAAATTTTTGGAAAAAAATAAAAATATCTATGTCATAGTCATACCTACAAATTTAAAAATATAAATTACAAATTTTTTTCTTGTGGGTACGATAAATATTGCAAAAGAAGCTTTATAAAACAAATTTTATTCCACATGTCACATTTTTATAAATGGTACTACTCGAAAGTATTCTTTAATAACTTAATTTTACGTAATATCGATTACATGAACACAAAAAAGGCACGCAAAATTAAATGGACGTTGCATTAACAATGTACGTCAACTCGCCACCTGTGCATTGAAATTCCCAAATGAAGTGCCAAAAACCCTTCTGGGATTTTTATTGGGTGTCCGTTACTTGACACAACTTGCATTTTAAAGTGCTATAAAAGTAAAAGTTTAATATTTGAAGATGTGATAGTCGAGATAAGAGACGATGCGACCCGACGCCACCTGCACGCTCAAAAAAATCCATCACACGATTTTGGGCCGAGACATTACGAATTTAGGGGCTTATTTCCTGTGAACGCTCGCCCCAAAGGGAATACTTGATGTGGTAATCTGGTATGCCAAAGCTATGCCAGTGGAGCTGCCTGCATTACACAGCCTGTGATGTGACTATTAAATATCAATATTTTATAAGGGGGCGAGTTATTTTCGATCTTATCGTGTGTATTAACACCTTGTTTGTTTATTATAAGTCGAAGAGATTTTTTTACCAGCCTTTTGATCTTCCCAGCATCTGCCCTTCCGATTCCAGCCAATTGTCATGGTAATGATTAATGAATGTTTAAAGAAAGATTGTTTACAATCGATATTATTAATGGACGTCTCGAGAGTATAAAAATAGCCGTTATGAATTAAACATGTAGGTATAAGGGTGGGAATGAAATACTTTAATATTTTTAATTACACAGAGAAAAGGAAGAAAAGAAGACAAAAATAAAAATTAAGAAAGAAAAGTATTATTTTGATTTTTAAAGTGTTTCCTGACAAAAACAATGTAGATATGTAATAATGTACACAAATTTTCCTTTTTACCTGTATTCCTAAACTATTTAAATAATAAAAATTTGAGGGTGGTAGAAGTTTTTGTAGTTCGACATTAAAAGCATCACCGCCACACCTAATTCTGCCTTATAATTGCAGTGTTCAGCACTGCTTTTGATTTTAAGAATATGGTAAGGGAGACACGCTTATCCCAGACGTTCCAAATTTATGTTCAAGGGTAAAGAAGACATACGTTTCCGAGACAATCCAGCTTATACCTCAAGGGTAGCGGCGCATCTGAGGCCGACCACAGGTAGAAATCAAATCCTATTTGGGTTTGGTCCCAAATTGCCACGGACCTCGGTAGCCACTTACCATCAGGTAGACATGCTCGTCTACTACCCAAATATTCCAAAAAAAACACCCTTCCTACTTTTCTACCTTGCAACCTAAATGTTAATACAATTAGTTACCAAACTAGTTGACTCACGAAGTTAACGCCACTGAATAGTTTAGAAAACTAAACTAAATTCCAACAATTTACTTTGCGTCCAAACTTATTTTGGTTAGCCACGGAACCCCTATGTAGAAAACTACTGGATAAGAAGATAGACGTGTACTTAAACGCTCCAATTTTTTATCAAATAGCAAAGGTTTTGAAGGTAGAACACTCTATGGTTCCACTCCGGCGGCACCACCGCCACATATATTTCTGCCTAATAACTGCAGTGTTAAACGCTGATGTGTTCTGGTCTGAAGGGTGTGGCAAGGGCGACGTACTTTTTCAAGGCATTCCCATTTATTCCTCAAGGGTAGAGGCGCATCTGTGGCCGACCTCAAATAGGAATCTCATCTTATCTGGGATTGATTATAAATGTCTGTGGGCGGCAGTAGCCACTTACCATCAGGTGGACTCCATGCTCGTCTGCTACTCCTGTAACATAAGAAGAAGGTAATGATTTTCAACATGTACATAATATGTATGTATGTATGATGTTTGCTTTATTGTTTTGGCATGGCTTATTTTTTGGGCTCTCTAGCCCTTGATAGAATTTGACAGATTTTAACATTTGACTTTGACATGCCCTGCAGATCAAACCTTGACGGATTAACATTTGTGGTGTTGTTGTATTTTTTTAATTGTTCCGGGTTCGACACCCGGCCTGACAAACATCTGAATGTTGAATTTAGATATTTGTTCTGTGTCTGGGTGTTTGTGTATTGGTATGTGTGTGTCTTTGGCACCCATGACACAGGGAATCCTAGTAGGGGTGAGTGTATAAAGGGTATTTTTCTTAAATAATATGAATTAGTGTAGATGAGAGTAGAAATTGTATTTTTTTAATAATATAAAATTTTGAGATAAAAATACAAGATCTTCAAAATCTTGATTAGATCTTTTCCGCTATATGGCGTAGAGCAATTTTGTCAATTAACTTGATAATTAAGGTGGCGGCAATCAACCCCTTCGTTAATAGGGGTTGGATATTACAGGGTGAAAATTTGTAAGACGTGGGTGAACTTTAGATAGATATAAAGATATAAATAGATTTTGCCGTATCAATGTTAGACGCTTAAATACAGACTTAAATAAAGACGCTAAATACTTTCTACACTTATAACTGCATATTAAGATGTCGTGTCGTGGATACCATGACACACACATAGACCCAAACACCCCGACCCAAAACAGGAATCTAAATTCGTCGGATATCTGTATGACCGGGTATTGAACCTAGGACCCTCTGCACGACCGCGTCAGACTGCATATATCGTCAGCCATTACCTAACATTGTCGGCATCGAACCCAGGACTAGAACCAGGACTCTACACGTCAAACCGCTCTCTACACCTCTACTAGTCATTACTTTATATTTTCTAGACACATCGTGTGAAATTTAAAAACGTTTTGTCACACAAAGCGCTGCGTAATTTTCACTCTAAAACTCTACAAAATTGGAAATTCAAAGCTCTATAAATGCAAAATGCAACAGAGATGGGTAAATGACGGGCGCGTGTAACCGATGACCTTTAGAGCCTTAAGAGGCTTTTACGCTATCCTGTCGTATTTGTTTATCGATTCTACGCTCTACGGTACATTACACATTTTTTATGATATGGAAGTAGCAGACGAGAATGCAGTCCACCTGATGGTAAGTGGCTACTGCCGCCCATGGACATCT
>DWIJ01000835.1:0-10061 GCA_018248315.1 Chioides albofasciatus | reverse complement strand
AAGGTTAGAGTCTTACCTGAGGTCGGCCACAGATGCGCCTCCACTTCTGAGACTTAAGCTGTAATACCTCGGAAAAGTACGTCTCCCTTACCACACCCTTCAAACCAGAACACAGCAACGCTTGACACTGCTGTTATAAGACAGAAAAAGGTGTGGCGGTAGTGCCGCCGGAGTCGATCCACAGAAGATTCTACCACCTTTAGACCTTCAGATCTGTGGACTCCGTTGGTCGAGCGTTTGCATCGATACTGTCGCGATGCAGGAGGACCTTGGTATCGCTACTGTAGCGCGTACCAAATGCGACTAACTCGCGTTAGTAGCGATGCTGTCACGCGTTAAGTATACGCGCGACTGAATCGCTACAAAAAGTCGCCGTGGGCGGCGGGCTTTATCGCTAACGAATAGCAAAACATATTATTCAGAAATAATAAAAGTACTGCTTTTAATTTCGTTTGCCAGTTAATAGTATAGGAAAATAATACTGTCGGTGATTTTATTACTTACTTGCCTGTTATTATAAGGGATATGATGGATTTCCTCATTCACTGACTCTGTTTTATTACTAGTTGTTATGAACTCACATTATTTCGAGAACAGTAATTGAAATACGGAGAAATATCTGCAATAATACAAAATAGTATGACTAATTTACTGGGTACTAATTAGTTCAAGTGATGTTAGTTTATTAAAAATTGTATTACCTACTTCATAATATTAAAAAGGATACAGTACAGTAACGTAACAATATATTTTTATAGTATAGAAATTGCAAACGAGTCTGCATCCCACATGGTAGTAAATGGTTGAACATGGGTAGACTACTCCATAAACATAGAACGGGGATTCTGAAGCCAATCCAGATGCGGTGGCACTCTTAAAGCAATTTTAAAACACGAGAACATGTGAACATGGGAACCATGTGAACGTCATATAGTTTTGTTTAACGCGGTTGACACCGTGGGCACTGCTGGTACTGAAATAGTTGCCTCACATATAAGTCGGTTGACTTAATGTCAGGCAACTTACTTTAATATTACTATTGACACCAATCGTCTAAAACGCAAGAATAGCTTCTTATTAGAAAGTTTATTGTAACCTAAAATAAACCATTTCTTCTCCACAGATATTGATGATTTGAAAGAAATCTACTCAGTCCAAATAGGACAAAATCTACATCTCCCACGGTAAATAAAACCTTTCCATAGAGAGCGCACATAATAAATTCTCGATCTACGCGATTTGAATCAGCAATTTTGGAGCTACATTAAAAAACGGTTCATGGGTATTATACCTACCACTTTTACAAAACGGCAGAGCATTATAAACTTTAACTATATTATATTAAGTTGATTCTTGATTACACGTTGCAAAACACAGTTCTACTTCGGTGCAAAAATAAAACAATTAATATCATACGGTGTTAGTTTACAGTCGGCGGTCTAGCCGACCACCTCTGGGACCACCAAACTATTTAATCATTATAAGCAGTGATAGCGTAGTAGATAAGAATCTCAACCTCTCAGTAGAGGGGTCCGAGGTTCAAATTCCAGGCATGCACCTCTGGTTTTTCTAATATGCTTATTAGTAATTAATTATGCTTCAACAGTGAAGGAAAACATAGTGAGGATGCAAAGATTTATAAAAAAAACTCAAAAGTATGTGAAGTTAACCAATACGTACTTAGCTAGCGCGGTATGGCCTAAACTTGCTCATTCTGAGCGGAAACCCGTGCCCAGTAGTGTTACAATCATATTGATCATTAATTTACAAGGCGTAACAGTAAGGAACTATCTTAAATTCTTTTTTTTATTCGATTCAAGCATCAAACGAACTTGGAGTCTACCTGATGGTATATACTCAGTACTCCCCGACCGAACCATACTGGCTCTACCATCTGTCAAGTCCAATTTGATTTGTCTAATTCATGTTTTCTACCCCTTATTCATTAGCCCTTAAAAGATCCCTACATACATAGATCAGTTGAAGCACACCAGCTTAACGAGGGAAATTCTATTGGGCGCCTCTGCATTGAGTCGACAATGGCACGACACGACAAATCATTGCGTTTTTATAATATAACTTCCGAAATGTTTGTTCTGCACAGAAATGTCCCTTAATTCATTGGTGAGTATCCAGAAAAGTTCTAGTTATAAGTAATCTTATATTTTTGTCCAATGATGGATTTTTCGATTATTTATCTCAGATAAACCTTCCGTGTCAGGTTACAATAGTTAAAAAAGCTGGCACTATTGGTTTCATAGAGACGGTGCTAATCGCGCTATCTATTTAGATGTGTATCTATGACAGGCACTGACAGAAGTTCCGACAGCATCGTTGCCGTGTCGTGCCGTTGTCGTGCTAATGAAGAAGCGCTGATTCGAAACTCACAAAGTTTGTTCAATGCAGTTTAACAGTTTAGCGACGATAAGTAATCAGTAGCACCACGGAGTTTGGCGAAATTTTGAACTGTGTGTCTGAAATGGATTATCGAAATTCGGCCATTATTAGATTAGGGGGACTTAAAGTTTTCCATATGTTAAACGTGCGGGGTAAAGTTTCGTGATAGGTTTTATATCTACTGGTAAACAAGCTTTAAAGAATTAATTTTAGGGTGAGCTTTACAAACCTTTACTGTCCCACTGCTGGGCACGGGTCTCCTTTCGGCATGGAAAGTTTCGACTCCGGCGGCACCACTCCACTTAGTTCTACCTAATAACAGCAATTTTAAGCGCTGCTGTGTTCTGTCCTGAAGGATATGATTAGGAAGACATACTTTTCCGAGGCATTCCAGCTTAGGCCTCAGGGGTCCTCCATCTTGTTTTCTGTCTGATTCCAGATGTCCATGTGCGGCAGTAGCTATTCAACATCAGCTCTACAAGCTCGTCTGTCACTTCCATATTATTTACAAAAAATAATGTTTTTGTGGTAAGGGAGACATACTTTTTCGAGGCATTCCAGCTTAGTCTTCAAAGGTAGCGGCGCATCTGTGACCGATCTCCGGTAGGAATCTAATCTTAACTGGGGTTGCTTACAGATGTCCATGGGCGGCAGTAGCCACTTATCATCA
This sequence comes from Chioides albofasciatus, assembly GCA_018248315.1. Taxonomy (NCBI): domain Eukaryota; kingdom Metazoa; phylum Arthropoda; class Insecta; order Lepidoptera; family Hesperiidae; genus Chioides; species Chioides albofasciatus. The sequence continues at coordinate 6,994 of DWIJ01000835.1, read as the reverse complement.
AGTGGACTGTATGCTCGTCTTCTACTTCCATATTAAATAGAAAAAAAACGACTTGTAAAAAATACAATTTATTTTACGAAGTCGGTAAAAAAACTTGTTCTGACTGACTGATTTGTCATTGCAGACATTCTACTGATGATAGGAACGTGAAAAGACAATAGATTCCGCTAACAACATAGCTACCGCTAAAGAAGGTTTTTATTATCCCACTCCGAAGAATTAATAAGGATTGAAAGTTTGAATATCTGCTATATTAAGCACTTTCAAAATTAATATCTGTACGCGTACAAAACAATACTTCAATAATAATTAAAATCTACAAATTTAGCTAATTCTGGAAGCCAGTAAAACTTGTTTCTGTGTATCTATCGCCACTTAATTAGTATTTCGATACGCTTGCGTCTATTCATAGCTACAAATATTACGAAATAGGTCATCGTACTTCCATTTAATAGCACGGTAATAAATAGGTTAATAAAATGAAAAATATTTAATAGACTCTTATACATAAGTGCACTTGTACCGTTTCGAGTGAACTTCGTAGTGAAATAACATTTGATTCGGTTGAAAACGGTATACTGCACAGATTTTTGTGTACATTTAAAAATATGTTACGATTTTTAACTTACTTCAAAAAATGAGGTTCTGTATTCGACCGCTATGTGTGTATGTATGTATATATATATATCCTATTTATTTATGTTTGTCAATTTGTATCTCGGCGATTTTATCAGACTACTCATCCAATTTTTATAGTACTATTAGTTTGACACTTCGAATCACTTAAGGTTAAGTTAAGAGATAGTCTATTTGAAAGTCGGGCTCTCAATCTGGAACACCGAGGTTCAAATCCCAGGAATACACTTTTGATAATTCAGCTATGTGATTTGTTATTGATGTGATTGTTATTGTTTTTGTCCCTCTGGGTTTCCTCTCAGAATGAGAAGGGTTAAGCTATAGTCCACCGCGCTGGCCAAACTGTATTGGTAGACTTCACATACTCTTGAGATATATTTTTATAAATCCAGGTAGGTATGCGGGTTTCCTGACGATGTTTACCTTCACCGTTAAAGGAAGTAACAATTTATTTCTAACACACATAACTAAGAAAAGTCAGAGGTACCTGGGATTTGAACCTCGGACCCCTCGAATGAGAGACGTATTGCTTACGTCAGCGAACAGTCCCAATCCGACACTATTGATATTTATATTCACACGAAACAAAATATAAACAAACAACGAATCCAGCTACACTGTCGCTCCATCATTGTATTATGAGTGTGATGATGTGATGTGTAATGTTTTGTTTGTGTGTGCGAGGCGTGCCTAAATTCCATAACACCGACCGTTACTCGAGGCCGTGGAAGTGCATGTCGAGTCGCGTCATTAGAAATCCACTCGCGGGTCGTTGCGACACAATACTTGTGGACCGGGAGAGCTGTGTGAACTAGCCAAGATTTTTTTTGATTGATTCGGACGAGATTTTTTTAGAACATACGAGTATATACGTATGTAAGAGTTAGTGATTTATGAGTTATATTTTACTGTAAGACGTTTTATTTATTTTGGTAAATAAGAGTCTATTTAATTACTGGTAAGCGGGGCAACGATATAAACATTGAAGAATATTATGTTGTCTAGAGAATAAGATTTCATAGAAGATTTCACAGATTATCAGAAAAATAAAGAATGGAGTTGTTATGGAATCTTTTATTATATAAAATAGTCATGCAGGAATGATAAGCGCACACGTATATGTATGTAGCATTTTCATGTCATACGGCTCACAGGACTTAAAAGAATTTACTGTATGAGGTGGCGTTGAATTCTTATTAATTGTGGGAGCGACAGTACAAACATGCAGTCACAAACAAATAGAAAAACGAACATGCAGTCGACCTGATAATACGGTAATAATCACAGTAGAACGGTAATAATCACAGTAGAACGGTAATAATCACAATAGAACTGCGTAGGTATATGCATCTTTTTATGAGAACGTAGTTGTATTCACACCGACCACTTTATGTCGTCTAAATCAACAATCAAACGTTGACGATACTGACCACATCGTAGTCACAACACAAATGATCAATGTATCGCAAAGCCACGTATTGCTATCACAAAGCAACCACAACTTAATCAATGCTTGCCGACGTCTTGTCGCTGCCGTGTGGTGTGGTTGTGGTAATTGTGTGGAAATAGGCACTAACTCAAATGTCAAGTCGAGTGCTATGCATTAGTTTGAAAGGTATACGGAAGAGACGCTTATATGATACATTTCATAGGTTCTTTATGTTTAGATAAATCAAATGATAGATTTTCTTTCTGAAACGCGAATTCTAAATTAAATTTGTAGTTGCTCTATCTAAATGTTACATCTTTATAATTTTAAAATACTATTATTAAAGTGCAGTAAGTCCTTTGTGTTTAGCTGGTATATTCAAATAGTATTCCTATGTTTAAAACACTTTGGTCTTAATTTCTATCGCTCAACAGCTGCTCGTCTTTTAGAATTATAGTTACTAAAATAGTATAGTGCCAAATATATTACCGGAATTCGCAACGAAAATCAGCACCAATTTTTTTTTTGTGACATACAAATTATAAAATTCAGTTTTTTTTGCATTGGCTCTCGGACTACCGCACAGACCGACTTGTTAGAAAGGTCGGTACATTTTTTCACGGGCGGCTATGGAGTGAAAGTCAACGTTGGCGGTGAGCGGGCATTTTTGGCATTGCCAAATAACATGGTTTAGAAACTGCGGGCCTCAACGACCATTCGCTTGGAAACAAGTGAACCGACGAGTAAGTTTTTTGCTACGGAGACGGGAAGAAAAAATAGATAGCATCTTTTAATGTGGCTACTAACGCTGCATATTTTAACTTATTGCCCGTATGAAGCTAGCTACCATAAAACAAAATTTTGTTTTGTGAAGCTACTCGCTCATTTATGTTGTTTTAGATTCGTTAATTTAATTTTGAGGGTCGTAGCGCAGTGGTTTACCAAACAATATTTTTTTTAATAATAATATGCTGCCAGCCCGTGACGTCTGCTATCAACTGTTTACGTTACCTGAAATAATTGATCGTAAATATATCGATACTAGTAAGGGGCGAATTGAGACGGCCAAAAAAGTCTTTTCAATAACGGAACCCCACGGCCGAAGCCGCGGGTTGTTTTCACCTACAATAAGTATTGACGTATTTACTACTGTAGCTGAGCTTCGTAGACACCTTAATTATTTTTAATCTTGCGTAAATTTATAAATATTACTATAGTTATGTTATCAATATATACAAAGAATAAAAAACCGAAACAGAAAATCTTAAAGTAATTAACATTTTAATATACAACAATGAACCTAAATCACTGACTCTCGGTAGGGTCCCAAGAAAGCAGGCTGCTTTGCCGCATTGTATGGCCAAATTTAACCGTTGGGCAAAATACGCAATAGCCCTATATCACCAAAAAAGTCAAGCAAACACGACGACGTTTCTTTAGCGGAGTTAATGCTTCTGGCCCCAAAAATATTTATATTTGTTTATATACTCAATATCTGAAGAGACCCGTGCCCAGTAATAGGACAGTTGTTGATAACACACTTAACATTTTTAATACGAATAATGCTGTAGACTTTTAATTAAAGAATTTATAATTGACTGATAAAAAGTAAGAGTACACTAATCTACGTAGCGTAGTAGCGTTATCTTATCTCCCCACGCTTTTATTGACTTAGGTGATGACAAAATCATCCTTTATAGTGCTTACGTTATATAGTATAGTATTTGGTAAAGTCATCATCCACACATTATTGTCTTACACACACAATCTCAGGTCTCAGGAAGAAGAATTTAGCTTTAGTGTTTCATAATATAGTAATAGCAGACAAGCATGCAATCCATCTGATGCTAAATGGCTACTGCCGCTTATGGAAATCTGTAATCAACTCCAAATAAGATTAGATTCCTACCAAAAGTCGCCCACAGATGAGCCGGCACCCCTGAGGGCTTAGTAGGAATGTCTCCCTCACCCTTCAAATCTAAACCCAGCAGTGCCTAACACTGCTGTTATTAGGCAGAAAAGGGGGTAGCGTCGGTGCCCTTGGAGTCGAACCACCATGGTTTCTTCCAACTTCTATCCCAGTTTGGCACTGTTTGCCACAGTTCCTCACGCTGGGTAATTATGGATTGGTAGATTTGACATACTTTTGAGAACTTTAATACAGAAATTTGAACCGAATTTGTCACAATAATCTCCTTCCCTGTCAATGATCACAAATGATCATCAATTTCTAATATCCACATAAGTTCTAAACATCAGAAACGCTTAAGATTCGAACTTTGAACTCTAAGTTACAAAACCTTACAAAGTACTAAGCTATCATCTAATGGAGTACCTATTTGGCTTCAACCTCAAAACATTAAGTAGGCATAATAATATGGTGCCTAATACGACAAGCACTTTCTTACTATATCTCTTAAAATGCGGGACACATCAGTCAGCGATACCAGCAGGCATACTACTTTTAGGATCGGTGATTGGTGATCTAACTGATTTTAGGAAGCCAGACGCAATAACCGAATTGTTTAAGCGTAAGTCGCCGTTACTTTTGTACGCCCGATGTAAAAAATAAACAAAAAAACGCGATGCGTATTAGTGCAGTCGCTAAAAAGTACAATTTTAATACCGCGACTGAATACAGGAAGTCGCCAAACCGTGTTGAAGCGTCAATACGATCACCAAAATCTAAATCGTCAAAGCATCTGCTACGACCCTAAAAACTTAGTAAGACCTACCTAGACCTTCGTATGTTGAAAACACTAAGTATTTTCGTCACGATTCTACTGACGACGTACTTGTCAAAAGCTTAAGAGCTGGACGAAAAGTTAGAGACAAATCGACGAGTGCCAATTAAACTTCGATGGCTTCTTTTAACTTTTGATAGCATCAGTAATTTTAGAGACCAACTTTCCTATAATTAAGGGTTTTATGTTTTACTAAGTACATTAATTCAATTGGTTTCTTATTAATGAAACTTTGATGACTATTAGATATTAAAGTGGTTGTAGGACTTACAAATGGGGAAATTCCGAGGTTCGTGTCTCAGGTAAAGCGTCTGGCATATTTCAGATTTTTATCGTCGTAATTTATTTCTAATACTTATGGTATAACAAATAATTATCACTTGCTTTAACGGTAAAGAAAACATCGCAAGGATCTTAAAGCTTGAAAGTCCTTATAAAAGTGTGAAGTACCGATACGCATTTGGCTAGCCCGGTAGAACATGGCTTCAACCGCTCTTACTCTGAAAGAGGAACATACCTGGACAGTAATGGGTTGATGATTACGACGACCTATATCTAAGTATTGTTTTTATGTAATATTGTTGGATACAGATATCTCGCCTCAACTGAAAAAAGACTGAATCTTTACTTGACTAATTTCTGCCTTATAACAGCAGTGTTGAGCGCTACTCTGTTCCGTATTGAAGGTTGTTGTGGTTTGGAGAGTGTGGTAAAGGAAACATACATAGTAATCACTTACCATCAGGACTGCATGCTCGTCTGCTACTTCCATATTATAAAAATATCTCCACCTTGTAGTTGCTTGAACTATCTTAAGTTAACTAAATTTGTAAAATACGCAAATATTTACGGTAACGCAGCCACGTAATGTTCCATTTTGACTCAATGTGAAACTTGATGGGAGAAAGTGAAAGCAGAATGGACTTGATATTTTGACGAACAACAGTTTCGATTGCCTAATAGATAGATGGACGTTCATAAAGCACTTTTGCTGAGAACTCCTAAAGTTAATTTGCTATTAAATCTTTCTATATAAAATGTTTTAAATTCTAAGTCGTATGATTTATTACATTACTTACAACTCACACTACAGCGCTTTAAGAAATTATATCAACTTCCACTAGTAATGCGCTGATATAAGGATCTTCGACTTTTACACGAGGCGATTCAGCTAAATTCTTGAGGATACCTTAGTGTGGCTTTAATTAGGATTTAAATTCTACATGAAATTGATTAAAATGATTTAGAGTGTCAGAGACCACTTGTAGTTCGAAACATGTTCATTTAATATTCCAATTGGCCAAAAAAACAATGTGAAGTCAGACGTAGTAAAATTACCTTAATACGCAATTGATTAATGCGGCCAATAATTTTTTATAGTATTGTTTTTGTTTTTGTATTTTTCTATTTCTTTTATATGTACATCCAGTAAATAATGTTATTACTGTAAATAAGTTTCTTGTTATTTAAGTGTATTTAAAGTATGAATAAATTATTTTATTATCGGCATTCATTAAAATAAAACGTGCAACATTGAAACTATAGGCACGCCGCTACAATTTAGTACAGAGACAGTTACTCGGACGAAGCTAGCATAATATTTGGCAGTAATTATAGTCGGTCTAACTGTACGCATTTCGCCGACGGCCGCGCTTAAACCACAATGAATATTGACACGAAAGAATTCGACGGATCGCCTGTCCTATTTCTCCTTTATTAGGGCGATCTGTTCATCTCCTTCTGACACGTTTCACCTCCAAACGCTATTCGGCAGTCGGCTATCCCAGACGGGGCTGGACTCGTTGGACAGGTTTCTAAAAATAGCGGAAACGTTTTTTTCGCAAACTCCTTAACTAAGGTCCATCGGCGTGTCTAACTCGACGACGTTCTATCGATGTGTCCACGATTCATACCAATCAGACAAGCTACTTAATATCTACGATAATTGAAAAATATACGAGCTTACCTGTAAGCGAAGACTACAATTTTATGAATGGTGATCTGAAATGTAATTAAATATCGGAACATCCCTGCGTATGCTATAACTTACTATATTCTGGAATTTATTTATTTGTATAAAATACATAGGTAATTAATTGAATAATAGGTCCTTTACTAATCTGGCCAAATAATGACATCCCTATAAAAATGGTTATTTTAATTACAAAAGTAAACAATTAACACG
>DWIJ01000834.1:0-10063 GCA_018248315.1 Chioides albofasciatus | reverse complement strand
TTGATAACGCGCGCTTACAACTACAAACATTTTCTTCAGGCCGTACACATGCTAACGCGCGTTTTTATAAAGAAAATGTTTGTAGTTGTAAGCGCGCGTTATTAAAACGCGCGTTGAGCGCTCGTCATGAGAACTTGCTCTTACAGCTTTCAAATCAAAACACGACAGAAGAGTCTAGTTCATTACCTACTGTATTGTCACGATTATCTCCGCACTTGGGCAGTGCGGACGACTAGCCTAGACACTTCTATTTCTGAGAGGTGACCCGTGCCCAGCAGCGAGGTAATGGCTTGACAACTATTGGTTGTCGTCGAAGCTCCATAAGTTAGATTAATATCAACTTAACCCTTAGACTGGTTATAGTTAAAATTTCACTAGCAACATTTGACTAATAAGTTGGCAAAACCGTTTGAAAGGCCGAATTTACACCACTACAAACACTACGGTAAAAACTTTGCTTAAATTGAATGCATCCAATCTATACTCGTAACTTTGTATCATATCAAATCCCGGGATGGAGCCACCTAAATGAATGTTGCACGAAACTGTATAAGTCAAACCGTCGTGTTAAATCGCCAGCGCTCTAATAGTTCTGTTTGACTGCCCGGACGGGCCGTGTCAAAACTTCTCGTCTGTCGGGATGCCACGATTGACCTCCCTTTTCGCTGGAACGGATGACTAATATCGTCAAGGCACAGGAGGTAACGGTTATAACAAAAACAAAAAACACTACATAGTAATATGTCATTTAAATAAACTAATTGTGTTTATTTAATTATCTAATAGTTATAAGTCATTTAACAATTTAACGTTATGTTAAACGGTTACCATGTATTCAAAAAGCTTAGTTTATGACAAACGTTGTGCGTTTGTGAAAAAATCTCTATTACAACAGTCATCCTCTTGATTCTGGCACTAGAATAGCAATACTGCTCGGCATTATTTCTATACCATTTAAGAAATATTCCTTTTTAAACTCCTAATGTAGGTTCTTGCCTAACCAGTTAATATGCTCAATTTTTAACCGCCTTCCCAAGGAATTTATTTTTACTAATTCATTGAAAAATCAACAATACTGTTTTAATGTTTCCATGTTATTTGTTTATAACTAATTAGCAGTTCTAATTGAATAATGATAATCTATTTGGATATACACTGTATGTCAAGTGACACTTAATTGCATTATCTACGATAAACTTATCTAAATAATTACACAACTAGTAGTCTTAGATGAACCCTATTACGTTAAACAATTCGTCTGCTATTTAACAACATGGACCAATATCTCTTATTATTACCATAATAATTGCGTTTATCGTTGCAATTATGGTATTCCGAAAATCTCACTTTGTTTGCCCTATAACAATAGAGTTCATTATTGTGATCGCGTTTGTTTAACATTAAGTTACATAGTAAAAGATTTTTTAACTACAAAAAATTTACCTTATCAAGTTTTATTCAAAAAAAATCCTTATTTCGACATAAGACCTAGACCAAACGTAAAACAATGAGTAAAAGAACTCAAACTTTAATAACACATTTCCGAGAAAAATAAATCTTATTCAGCTCGTAAATTGATCGCTTGCTCTTATCATTTACACGGTACACTCAGCCACGATGCCAATCGACGACAATTTTGTTCATCACGTATTCATTCGATCCAATGAACTAATTTAAACACATCGCAATGTGTTCACACAGCCAATCATTTCAATCAATTAATGATCCCTGAGCTAATTTTTCAAGTCGCTAAGTAAGATTTATGTATCTTTTCGATGAAATGTGACACGGGCCTGAATTTTAATTAATTGACTTCATTAATTCAATTAGACGTGCCTATATGCCACCCAAGATAAAACACTTTACAATTCATTCGTTTATATGTGTACACTTAAGATTTTTATTAATGCGACTGGAAGTGCAACAATAAAATCTATACATAAATTAAGGTTAGTATTTTCACGAGCAATGAACTAAAATTGCAAGAGATTTATACTATCCTTTGTAGAACAGATAACCGACTGAGCAGAAAAGTCCTACAACATGGACCACCAACATGGTTATACGATCGAAAGAAAAAAGGACAAAATACATTTATCCTCAATTATTTGGAAAAGCAAATTGTTACGTTTTATACAATATAACTTTTAGAATAGAAGAAACCTGTGATAAAAATTCGAAGAGTGGTCCGACTACAAAAGAGTCGCGCGCAAATTTAGATGAAGGCACATGCACACCGTCGGATTAAAAGTAAAGCATACACTTCCAACCACCTGGCTGATGAGTAGGGCGTAGATGTGGCAGGTCTTTACTTATATTGTGTATCACGGAGCATCTCGAGTTAGGTCAGGGTCGCCTTTGTAGGGTCTGGTATCCAACATGCTGAGACAGTCAAATCAGATCACTTGTTCTGACTTCTTGACACATTTTCTTCATTGCATTGCATGGGTCCTTTGAACTGTGAATTTTACGTGTAAGTAATCTTTAGTTTAGAGCCATTTTATGCAAGGTTGGTGTAGGAAAAGCCGGTTTATTTTTTTAATACATAAAAATATTTCACATTAATTTTCTCTGGATATCCCTCTGTAATACACTATATTCGTCGTAAAAAAAATAACAGTAGCGTTTCGTGGAAATTGCTGTTTGACCTAAGATAAGTATAAAATAAATTATAATTGTGTTCGCCTACTCAGATACATTATAGACTGTAAAACATAACTTAGTCGACATTGCAGTTTGAATTTCCAAAACAAATACCTTAATATTTTAAAATCAAGTTGTAACTACTGACTGAAGCCAGCACTCATCCCACGCGACTATATTGCATACTATAATATTTTATACGTGAATTTATTATCGGTCTGCTCAAGAATATCGGAATGTTTCATTATAGAGATTTCGCGAACTCTAAGGTCATTTGTTCTCGACGTCTTCGTATCAACATTCCCAATCGGCGAGTTCCAGGAATTATTTATCTTAATTTAATATTTTACGCAAACATTTTTAAAATCGCTATTTCAATGTTCAACGTATAGGCGAATGGTTTATGTAACATTAATATAAAATACAGTTTTGTTACGCATCTGTTTTTAATAAAGTTGGTTTGAAAATTATTCACCAAAGAAGTTTACTTAGATGTGCAAGTGTTGGAGTTTATATTGGGACGAATGTTTTCAGTTACAAGATCTGTATCACATTATTTAACACTTACGCTCGCTAACTATACTAATATGATAAACATTTGATTTTATATTTTTTTAAATTGAATAGGCTTCAAAGCTACTGGACCGATTTGAAAAAAATCTTTTATCATTACACGCCTATATTTAATACGAAAAAATAGAGATCCGCGTGAAAATTTCGATAATGTAACTTAACTCAATGTAACTCAGTATATATATGTATGTGATAGGCAAATCTTCTGATAAATTTATTATTATTAATGGGCGTTAATCCATGAGTTAATCACAATCAGAATAAAATAAATCACCTTACATTCTGAAACGGTTTCATATTAATTATGTCGTCCCTCTCTATAGACGATAAATAAAGAACTATGCAACTTCAAAGGGGGAAAATATTACGAAATAATAGAAAAGCCTCAAACACTTATCGTTATTCCTTTGAAGTAATTCCAGATAGCAGTTTTCCCATTGTTTAGTACGTCGCTAGTTAACGCCTACACTAAAAGCTATGCTAATTTTTCGCGTTAACGACCAACCATTCTGAACAAGTCACCCTTCTTATCATAGATAAAATACATACTTGTGACATATATGTATTTTACATTAGAAAATCTCTTCGTCTATTTTTCTTTGTGTTTAACACTTTTAGGATTCCGTACGAAAAAACTTTGAATCAATCGTGTGTCTCTCCGTCCGTCACAGCAAATTTGCTCTGAAACTAATGTACCAAATGGTTTGAAATTTGGTACCTGCTCATATGCATATTAAAGATAATGGTAAAATAAACAACTGAATTGGGTAAGTTTTGGAGATCGAAATAAAAAAAAAATGCAATCTTGTATGGTGGGGCATATGAAATGAAAGTGCTTGTTGCAGGGAAATCAAATATGTTTTTATGTATTGATTGAAGGTATGCATAGAACTTTTAGTTACACTACAAAAACAGGTGTACCTCACTTCATACTGTATTGTTTGATTTTTTAACATTTATTTGATCTATACCATCGATAGTTTGTAAATATTTGTAAGAAACCAGAACATGTACTCGCTTATATTTGCTTTATAGAACCCCCTGGGATTGTAGCGGCTACTCCAATATAGCCGACCTGTGATTGCATGAAGAGGGATAAATAAATCTGAACTATAACGGGTTTTATTGAAGAAAAATATTGTATGTATCTCGAAACGTTTTTACAAAAGACTTCAATTCTCATGTTTCTTTATGAGGGGACGTATATGAATCTTTAATGTTTATCTTTAACTAAGTATGGTTAGTTCTAATTAATTCTTAGGTAGTTAGAAGCCTAAACTATCTGGCGCAAGATCCGTGGGTGCCAAGTTAGGCGCTCGAAGTACTTTGATCACGGGGCTTACATGAAAAATATGGCGTTAATTTGGTATGCGGTGAAGTGTCGGAGGGCGTCATAGTCGGGCTCGAGACAAAACCGGGATCGGGAGCTAATTGAGCGAAGAATGGCTTCGCCCCTCTTAGTATTCCGTCCGGCGAGGAGTCGGGCGCGTTCGTAACATCAATCTCAATATGAACTGGATGACGGCGAACGGAAAACGCGGCCGCTGACAAGAACCCCCTCTTAGCTGACCGCCGCTCTGTTAACACACGGACACATTGATTGATCCCTGGACGTCTAGATAGCACGCCTTTTAGTTATACCCTATCGCGTCGTTGCCATTCTTTATGCTTATTAATAAATAAATTCGTCGATTTTTGCCACTACCAATTTCTGCTTCCTACATTTTTCAAATTTCGATCTTTGGTAGGTAAAAAACGTTGTATTATTTAAACACAAAAATTATTTAAAACTTTATTAAAAAAAATCTTAAATCCCATTTGTTGTTTAATACGTAATTCATTAGAGTTTGATTTCGTTGTCGTTAATCACGCTGTGTATTTTGTGAATATTAAAAGTAAATTTCTATTTTAGTCGTTGTAATAAATTCAAAATAACTCAATATTGACACTTGAATTCGCCGTGTGATATCAGTAATACATCATATATGTATTTAAACATAGAAGTTACAGCGATCTTAAAAACATATAAGGCTTGCAAAAAGCTATCGTCGTAGAGGTGACAGCGGGTCAAATTCGTTGACCACTGATCCTAAGACGTCTCAGTTGAATAACAATAGAGACAATCCAGGGTCCGCCGTCGGGCTTCAGCCGACATGGACATGCCATTAAGTTATGAATTTATGTAACACAGCGGAAATATGTATTATTCTCGTTTTTACAGCGAGTTTGCTTCGATAAGTATAGAAGTTCAATATTATATGCGTAGTATTTTTCATGTGCTTTTCTCGCTGCGCTTAAAGTAAAACTCTTTTAATTATTTTTTAAATGTCATATCATATTAAGTGAAAAAGTGAATAGATATAGTGAAATATTTGGTGAGATTCTAAAAATTGTATAATTTTCATAATTTTAAATGTGAACGTTTGAAAAAAAGGACGCGCATTCGTTCATAACTTCGACCTATACCTAATAAAAATTTGGAAATGATAATATTTTATAAATATAGGTGGTGTTATATAGTGAGTAGGTACATTTACATTTGTGAATTTGTACATTTATACATATCACATAAAAATATGCAATGGACAATGCTTATGTATCTTGTTCATAATTTTTTTATTTCGATTTTAATTCAGTTACTTGCGTGGAAGAATGAAATAAACGAATGTTAATTAAAACATGTAGATTTACAATTATAACTTATGTTAGAAATTAACTTTTGCATTCAGTTCCGAAAACAAATTAAACAAAAATAATGAAACAAAGGAATGCAAGTGTCTATAAAAGTTACAGTAAAAGCAGTCGCTCATATTTGCAAACATTCCTGTAACTGTAACTTTAACATGTAACTTTCCTGTAAAATAAAAAACAAAATAACTTATTTTTTGTTTCTCATGCTCATGAATTTTATACGATTGTTCTTGAAACGCATTAGTTGTTTTTCGTAATGAAATACCTTTTTTTATACGTCAATGGTTTCTCCCCGTCATCGTTGCCATGACCACGATCCATGTAACCATATGTAACTGAGTATCGATATATCGTCAAAATGAAATTAAAAAGCGCATATCGTGTGTACCTGTTACATATTCAAATGTTTCAGTTGCACGATAATGTTTGTCTAAGATCATAATTATATTGTCAGCAGATAGGTACAAATCCATAAATCAATATTTTGTTGTATGAAGGATTGAAACATAAACCATTTCCCGATATTATTTCGGATGATATCTTAAATGCTACTTGGCCCGTAGATGCTATAAATGCTTATAAATCCGTATGCATCACTAAAACAAAAAGCACATAGAGTCTGCTCCTTTAAGAAGGCTAAAAATGAACAGTTCCTACACTTATTGATAGTTTCCGAAAAAAATTAGTTCTGGAATAACATTATTAATACTAATAAAACCGCAGGATTAATGCATTTCATCTAAATTTATCATCGACCAAAACACCGTATAAGTACCGTATAATGCCAGAAAACCTTTCTCATTAGACGGCAGTGCTCAATGGATATTATAATAGGGCGGTGAATGCAGTGCCTTTATGCGTTCGGTGCGGAGTCCGTAACTCTACGGGCCGACGATCAGCTGAGCGGATTAGTCGCTTACACTGGAACGTGTTTTTCATAACAAAGCCCTGAACACAGGTATATTTGCGCTAGCAAGTCTAAGGGCTTTACGTTACAGCGTACGTGACGTAAATATGCCTATTGCCTGTGAATTGGATTTGTTATGAACATTGGAAAATACATTCGATTATCGAGTTTAGCATGGAGAGCTTTATAGGAAATGATAGCCAAGTGATTGAGACTTGGACCTGAGGGATTTGTGTTGCTATTATAATAGTGAGGGAAAGCAATGTGACGAATACTAGAACATAGTACATAAATGCATATACAGTTCTTTAAAAAAAATGCATGTGAATATGAGAAGTGTCTTGCTAAAAACCAAAGCCGCGCTTTATAAGAGTTCGCTAGCGCTATGGTGTCTTTTCGTAGGGGATATTACATGGAATTTTACCCCCTTTTTCTTCTGATATTTATATACCTACAATAAGAAATAAAAAGAGCACAGCCGAGTCGCAATGGTAAAAATAAACCCATACAATATTTGGCTTATCAATAATCGTCAATTAACAAATTCTGCCAACTAGAAATGGTCAAAATTCGATCTCTGGTCGGCAAAAATTAGATAGATTGATCATTATTGATAACAGACGTAAGTAATGTTTGCGTTTCGTGTTCATTTGACGTATACTATTTGTTTTACGTCTACCTCGTGGGATCGTCATGAAAATATCATAACGAAACCTACATCCCTGAGCTGTTCTAATACCTTCATCTGTGGTGTGGTGGATGATAAATTCATTGGCTGATGGTGGGATCAGTTTATAATTAAGACAACTCATTCCTTCTTGTTCAATGAAAATCTGTAACCAGTATTGGAATTTAATAATTGTTAGTTTTGGACATGTATTGCTAATTTTAACGACTAAGATAAAAACATTCAAAATATAAATCTAACCTTACTTAACCAGAAAACAGCAGCACCAAATTAGAAAGACAGAAATAAGCTCAATATAGTAAACGTAAGATAGTTCCACTCTTTCAAATGTATTTAACCCTATTATTACAATATTGATTGTTTTTTTTTTAATTTGAAAAAACAAATAAGAATAAATTCTTTAAGCTCTCCATAGTAGGTTTAGGCATTGAATTGCAAAGCCTGCATGTTTTCCCGTAGAGCCAGTTCCTCTATAACCGATCGGCGATCGGTTGAGCGGATTACTCGCTTTTACTATGAGCATGTTTTTCATAATAAAGCTCTGAAAATATGTATAATATACTAGTAATATGATAAGGGTGGTTCGATGCGTCTCTTTTAATTACGCTCTTACAAACAATAATGTTCCGACACAAGAAAAAGATTAATCATTATCGACTGACTTAATCGGATTAATCGCAATAGACTTTTATAATAAGCATTATAAATTTGGATTAACTCTTAAATATTTTATAATAATCAATTATAATACCCATTCTTGTAATTTCCACACGAAATCGTTGTCGACACACCGTACTCGATTTTATTTACAAATTCAAATTACGACGGTATTTTGCGTTGAAGCCGGCGAGACAAAGACTCTAAGTATCGAGGCTTCTTCCTTTGAAAAAAATGACTTTTGTATCTGGAGCAGTCGAAAAGGGATTACGGGGTGCGTTAACAATGAGTTTCAAAGCTGTAGCTATTTACTTTTTGCCGGTCGCTGGAGTGGAGTCCCGGCTTGCTTACATACATTTCATGAGCTATTACTCCCAACCCCTGCCAACAGATGTAATCAGCGAATGACATAGAGCTGTCAACTGTAACTCTGTATTTATATAAAGCTGATACTTGGTGATTTTGTTTAAGTTACAAAACAAATGTTATTTTTTTCTTGGATTTATTATAATATTTGAATAAATAAATCGATACTTATTGTTTTAATGATTAAACGTTACAAATAATAAATTGAGGAGGAAATATTCATCTTATTACTATTCTTTATTCCACATATTTTAGAAGTATTTAATTTGATTTTTAATGTGGTTTTATTTATATTACCTTTTGTTTCTTTTCAGGTATTGTAATCGTATTCAGGCTGTCTGCTACTAGATAAGTATACCTAATTAGAGATTTATACGGTGCATCATAACGTAAATTATCAAATATAATTTTCCTTAATTTAACGTAAATAACCCCTATTTTTTTCTACTAAAATGATTTAATTTACTTTGTATTCCATTATTATGGTATTATTATGTTGTAAATGTTAATGAAATCCTTTGCAGTTTTTTTAATAGACATAATTAATAGAAGTCTCAACATTGAACAACAGCTCTATATAGAGGCATGCTTAGTCACAGAGCGACAGGATTTAACTGTGAACTTGTGAAATTAGTCGGCTATCTTTCGCAAAGACAAAGTAAAATCAAACGATAATTTCTACATTTCAACGCTGATCGTTTAGAACATGTTAGTTACAAATAAATAAATCTCTTGTAATCGTAACCGTTTAGATAAAGGACAATATTATTATGATGAAAATACTTAACAAAAATACTTATAACATTATTTTAGTAATTCATAGTAAATGTACTCTTTAATTGATGGTACCTAAATGTAACACTTAACTAAACCTAAACGTAGCTAAATGTGATACAACAAGTACATATGTTACATCGTTAGAATAGTACAATTTAAAACAGTTTATTATTTTTAATAATTCCAATCACTTTTTATAAGTTCGTTTTAATAAACAACATTTCATGGAATATTAAATTCTGTGTTTTATCTGCGTTTATTCCGTGATCTGTCGTTTCGTCCTTTCACGGCGGGGCGCGACGATGTCAAATGATAGTCCTTGAAGTATCTTGGCAGGATTAAGGATTCACTTACAGCGGATTTGTCTCTACGGCACACTATAGTCTATAGTCATATACGTAATTATAGGTGAGGTGCGTATATGTTCATGATTTAATGTGAATCTAGTAGCTAAGTGTGGTTACATTTAGCTAATAAACAAGTGACAGACCAAGCTGACGACCGTCGCCTGATGTTAGCGACTGCTAAATACAGTTGGCGGTTTAGTCAACATTGGACAGATTATGTATTGGACAGATTTTGAAAAAAAATAGAGAAGTGTTTTGTAATCAACACTATAATATATTTACTGATACACGTTGTTTCTATAAAGAGTACATAAATATAAAGGTTCGTATATACTAACTTAAATAATTTTTAATATTTCGTAGGAATCTGTCCAATGTCGACTAAACCCAATTGGTTAGCCTCAGCGGTGGTCG
>DWIJ01000833.1:0-10064 GCA_018248315.1 Chioides albofasciatus | reverse complement strand
CGTGTAATATTACACTCTGCGCTGGCTAGCCAGTTCTTTGCTTGAACTTGGCTTGACACGCTGCCGCGTGTCTAGATTTGTTTGAGTAAGCTACAGGTGTTTATGGGCAGTGTCTTATCATCCAATACTAAGATCTCTCACCACTTCTAATAAATAAAACAATATTACAACAAGGTAAAAGTTATCAATCGGGTCAATCACAGTATGAAAGTAGAAATGAGCATGTACATGCATTCTTGGGTAATTCAGTAGCATCGATGTCACGCTTGCGATACAGATCGCATCACGATCGCTATGTATCGGACACGCTTATCTAATCGTTTCCTTATTATGTAATCAAATGTTCCTTATTACGCAAAATGCAATCTGTTACGGTAAAAATCGTTTTCGCGACAACTTCGTGCTTCCTTGATTACTTTCTCTTAATCGAAACAGGCTTGAACCAATTTATGAAGTTACTTTGATTTTTTACTTACTCTTTACTTTTCTGTACTTATTACTCACTTTTAATGCATAAGCAACAAAAATTCAATATAGATAAAAAGAAACAGACGGCTCCAAAAAGAGGGAAAAAAAACGATTTTCGATTTTTTTTAATTATAGGTCGACACTTGTTCATTTGTTTCATTTAATTGTATCTACACAAATAAGTTTTTTTAATCTTCACATTTTTTGACATCTATTTAATGATAATGAATTTTAGTCGTAATAAAACGACAGCGACCAATAGTAGAGGTAAACGGTAAATTTATTCCATATTTTTTCTAATGAGGGGGACTATTTTTTAGCACACCACCAAAAGAGGTATCGTTAGCTATCTTTCAAGGTTTATCTTCATAAATACGAATTTCTAATTTGTGATAATGTTGATAGAGGGCACGAAAGTCTTGCTTAATCAAAGACGCGACCTTAGACTATAAATATCATGCCCTACTTGAAACACTTTGGCATTTAAAATGATAATAGGATTCGGTTCTATAATTTTTGGTTGTACAATGACGGACAAAAGTTAATTTACTGACGCACATAGATCCGAAACGAGCATTAAGGTCTGTTATTAATAATAAATCTACCCAATGTTTACCAATCAAAGATCGAAATTATGAAGAAACTTTCAAATTTAGGCTTGGATAAAAACAAGACATTGGATAAATTGATTATTTAATACGAGAAAAAAATAGGGATCCGAATGAAAATTTCGATAATGTAACCCAACGGGCGAAGCCGCGGGTTCTGCTCGTCTATTTACACATATACAGACTTTAATAAATTTGAATTATTTATAAAATAAATATTTTATTCTACACACTGCACTCTACAAACAAATAGTCGTACAACATATTAAACTACATTGTTACAAATCTATTTAAATGTATTAAAGCACTCGACCTACAACTTTTATAAGAACATTGCACCTGAGTGCGTTTTATGATCGACGTAGATTTCCGTTCACGTCCTTACAGCTCTAATTAAGTGACATGTAAACAATAAAAATCTTCATTTTAGTACTCCACCGATTACACACTGGACCGTTTTTATTTATCCTCTCTGACTGGCATTGGAATTGATATAAACAGGGCCGGACTTAGAGGACAGGAGGACTTATGATGTAGAGGCCCCAGGGCCACAAGGCGGGGCTCCAACAGTAGAAAAAATATCCAAATTTCGCCGTGTCAGTGACCAATAAGTATTTTTTCCAAACAATATTAAGTGTATATTTTTTCCAGAGTTGAAACAATTTTATTTGTTGGCCAGAAATTTTGGAAAGACTCGACGAATAAAAATCAGTTATTTTAATTCCGTAAGACAACGGTCTCCACTCTTCTTCATTAACTAGCTGAGAAGCGTTCATATCTGGAAATATTAAAAACAATGATCCTGATTCTGAGCATTGCTCAGAATGATTCACATTCTGAGCATTGCTCAGAATGATTCACATTCTGAGCAAAGACCGTTGCTCAGCAGTGGGACAGTAATGGGTTGATGACTCCCTCATAATCCCGGAGCCTCTACTTGTCCTCGGGGCCCCAGCACCTTCAAATCCGGCCCTGGCTAAAGAACGACTATAACAAACCCATTTTATTGGTTCACAAAACTGTCGCTGAACGGATCACCTAGTAACATATCGCGCATACTAAATAGATTTTTAATTGTTCCGAGCTTGAATAATGAAGTGGAACTATTCTCGGTATTCGAAACGGTGGTAGGTCGTTTAATATAAATTCTGTTTACATTCGATGTAAGAATTTTAAAATCTACGATTTTATCTGGCTGACTCAAATTAATTGGATTAAAATGAAATCAGATGCTAAGATTTGAATTTGGAATACGCTGATAATAGATTGGTATCTTTAATTGTATCACGATTATTACGTTTGATTTAAGAATTTATGGAAATGTAGTAGTATGTGTAATATGTAGGTCTTTATCGTGTGAACTAAAACTTATCCGATTGATATTTAAAAGAGTTCGCTACTAAAATACTTTGAATTGTATTTTGTAACTGACATCTTAATGGAGTTGGTTTGGGTATTTTTAATGGTATGATGGATGAGCTAAAACTAAGTCTTATTTTTCACTTTTAAAATCTCTTGTTCTTTTTAAATAAAATTAAATTTTGTGGGCGCTGGTTAACTTAACGATCTCGGGAATGACGGCGGTATGTGTGATCGCGTACCGTCGTACCCACCAGACGGTGTGGCGAGCGTCATGCTAACCTGGGCGGAGCTCAACGGGGCAACGCGCTAAGAGGACTCCGGTTGCGTTCCTTTGGAGATCCCGACGTCTTCTACGTAGAGCCGAGGGCGGCCACTGGGGGGGTTTTAGTGCGGGCGCTGGCTATTTATATAGTGATTTTAGTTCCCTGCTGTGATAGTGCATCTGTGATCGTTTTTGGGTAGAACGCCTGTTCTATATATAGTTGAGTCCAGATGCATATGGGTGGAAGTCATCACTTACTACAAGGACATCTGTAAACTAACCCAGATAACATTAGATTCCTAGACCTGAGATCGGTTACATATGCGTTGCTACCCGTAAGGAATAAATTGGAATGCCTCGGATAACCACCTTTTACACACAAACAAAGAAGCATTGAACACTGCTATTTTTACCTAAAAACATCTACCTAGAAATAATGTTGGCCCTAATATACTTTATACCACTATGATAAGACAGAAATAGGTGAAGTTGTGGAGTTATGGCGTCCGTCGTAGTGGCAACACAAAGTATTCTACTATGCACCTACTAGTAGGTATATCCTTAAAGCTAGTTACGAGAAAAAGTTATTTCAAGGATTAAATAGAGGACCTTGTTTAATTAAAACGTACAAGCATACCGTAAAGAAAGTGAGACAGTATTATAAACTGTTTTTTCCGTCTCTTTTCCACCATAAACTAGAGGCTGAAGTCATTACTTCTTGGATTTCGCTTTCAAACTGACTTATAGTACTTGTATCCTATGGCATTTAATTGATCCGGATTTACTTATTCTGGTTACGGGGTACGATCAAATTTGACACTGTAACATCCATTGCGTGTTTTCAACTGCTTACTCAAAAACTTACTTACTCTGCTTTTGAAAAGGAGCAATGTATGTCAAAAGCGTGATTTCGTCGTCAGAAATTAAGGTTGTTATTTCGAAATAAGATTGTTGGTAGAGATACTCGTTTACTTTAATTTATTTTCCTTGGGGAGGTGTCTAATGACCTGCTGCGTGTGGCCTGACATTCTTATCGACCACTGAGGTGTTTCGATAATATTTTTCGAATATTAATGTCGATATGGTATCGATAATCGGTAGATACTTTTAATAACGAAACCCGAGTGCCCGGTGTAATCCTAAGTAAGTAATTTAGTTAAGGTATTTTTATCGTAGGCACACACTATTCCTGTTTTTGTGTTAAGTGGTAACATTAAATTCTTATAATATTGTATTGGTAAAAATTTACATAGTAATGGACGTGGTTATATTTTTGATATTTATGCAAAATACTCGTATAATCTTAAAGAATAGTCTTAAAAGTATGAGCGTTTTGTTTTAATGATAAGAAATATACCAGAATTTATTAATGAAACAAATTGGTTAGTGCTATTGTTTGGAAACATTTGGAAACTTGCCCACTATTATCTATACTAATATTATAAAGAGGAAAGATTTGATTTTTTCTTGTTTGTTTGAATTAAATAAGCTCCGAAAGTACCGGACCGATTTGAAAAATTCTTCTACCATTACAATCTTTCATCATCCCTGATGAATAGGCTATATTTAATACAAGAAAAAAATAGGGATCCGCGTGAATATTTCGATAATGCAACCCAACAGGTGAAGCCGCGGGTTCTGCTCGTTAATATAAAGAAATACTGAGAACAATCGTTGTCTCATTTAAAAGTGTTAAAAAATTGGTATCTATCAAAATAAGGCGTCTCATATAAGCCTTAGTTTAATTATTGGTTAGAGGATTCCATGCCGTAGTAACATCTGATAGAATAAATACATCCCAATAAAAATCATTAAATGAAGTTCTCAGACCAAAAACACAGACATAGCCTCTTGAACGAAGCGTAAAATAATACTAAATCAGACGATCTGCTACTACGCAAATATAAACGTAACTACACGATTAAGTCATGAAGATTGTTGAAAGAGTGATTATGTACTATAGCGTTAAACGACTACGAAGTAATTAATTTTTTATTTGACGTTTATTTCTAAGCGGTGCAAATATAATTGTATAATGTGATAACAGCATGACGTCGTCAACCCACCATTACCTTTACCATCCCACTTCTGGGCACGGGTTTCCTCCTCAAAATAAGAGAGGCTTAGGCCATAGGCCACCGCACTGACCAGATGCGGATTAGTTGTTTTCACACACCCTTAAAAACTCTCAAGAGCGCAGGTTCCTTCACGATTTCCTTCATCGTTTAAGCAATTCGATAATTATTTTTTTAATATGCACATAACTTTTAAAAGTCAGACCTGGAATTCGAACCTCGGACCTCCAGATCACTGCTTTATAAAAGCACACATATGAGTATAACCATAATTCACGATAAATCACAAGTTTAAGTTATTCTTCAATTTGATGTTCTATATGTCCGTATTTATCTTTATAGTGCGATTTATGTATGGTTGGATTTTTTGTCATAGTCTAGTCTAAACGTACATTAGTCTGAGGTTAATAAGAAGCAACGAACTAGAGCAACCTTAGACACAAATAAAAATATTATTATTCAAATCAATATTTACATTCACATTTCATTCAGCCGTATCTATTATCGTTTGATTCCGAGAACTAGCTTATTCAAGGCGCTAAAAGGGTGGAACATTCTGCCTAATAAAAAAAGGCTGGCATGTCCCAACCGAGGTGTAAAATAAACAGTCCGAACTGCCATTAAGGTCCGGTCCTTCGCTTGTATTAATTTGTATTTAAGTGTATTGAACAAGATAAAGTAAATATATGAGTGCGCCGTTGCCGGGTCACGGACGTATTCCGTATGTAGATTCTATTTGTATTAAGTTGCTTTGGGTTTACGTTGAGTTGCTATCTGATTATGCTACATCAAAAAATAATCTTGTCCAAGATAGAATCTAAATATATTAAAATGGTACACGATCCAGTTAGGAAAAGTAGGATTAGTTATTTTAGTTCAAAATCTAATTTAAGAAACTGGTAGGTAATTTTACTAGACACGATAACATGTTTGCATGTGCATACCAATAAGAAATCGTTATCATTTCCCATATAATTTGTTCACGATATTTTTTATTGTATTTTTGTACGTCATACAATTCAATTGGTGATGAGTAGCGTTAGCGTAGCATAGTAAATATCGTTATTTTTAGCAGCACACTGATTACTGCTGTAAATCAATATGAAATACCCAAATACCGCCGGAACAGCTTCCGTACAAAATATATACCAAACTCTTAAAAAACAGTCTTATGTTAATAGGAAAATATTGTCAAAACTTTCCTTAATTATTTGCATAAACGCGCAAAGACGTGTGACAGCTTATTTGGAGTTAAAGTTATTTTGTTATGTTAATTAAACGGTGTATTAACGCTAATCGTTGTTCTCTTACACGTTTTTGTAAAAACGTTTTATTCATTAGTAGACTGGCAGACAAAAAAGTTGGCAAGGTTCTCTAAGGGGAATACGTATTTATCCAGTGTGTATAAGTATGACTATCATTGACCGTGGTCCGTTAGTGCGTCACGTTATTTTTATTTACAAAATGATATTGATTGTAATTCAAGGTTAGAACATTTCGTGTCAAGTCCAGTGGAATCACCGCTATTACAATTTCTGTCCCATTACTTCTTTAAGCGCTGCTGTGATCTAAGGGCGTGATAGGACCCATGCCAATTTAATAAGAACATGTATGCGGCTAGTTTTATTTGATGTGACAACAAATGTTCATTGGCAGTGTACATTTACACGGTGTATACAAATACAAACCCAGTCTCTAGGGGTAGAGTATCAGCGCCAGTAATCACTTAGCATTAAGTGACGGCTACGCTCGTTTGCTAGTACAATATTAGAAAGAAAGAAAGAAAGAAAGAAAGAAAGAAAGAAAAAAAGAAAGAAAAAAAGAAAGAAAAAAAGAAAGAAAAAAAGAAAGAAAGAAAGAAAAATTATTTTAAATCGAAAAGGTCTCCATTCAGCTTTAATGTTTCAGGTAATCGAGGTCACCTGAAACGCTGGTATTCCTGTGGTATTTTGTATTATATACCTGGGAATGCTTTTAACGAAATTTTAATTTAAGTGAACAAAAATACTTAAAAAACATTTTTAATTTTTTCATAGTTAACATTAAACAAATTAAAAATACATAAAGTTATTAGACTCAGGCTACGCTGCTTTATATCAAACCTCAAATTACACTCCTATTATAGTTATGTTACACTTGTTAATACATGCATTTTGATATGAATTAAGATCAGATAAATCACTCAAATTTCTTTAAAAGATAAAATTTACTTCAAATACCTATACTGCTTGTCATCACGGCACTAAAATTTGTTGGCACTTTAAGCTGCCAAAGTCAAATTTTAAGGTAAAACAAAATAGTGATTAGAGCGTAGTAACAATCCAAACA
The DNA here is from genome assembly GCA_018248315.1 of Chioides albofasciatus. Taxonomy (NCBI): domain Eukaryota; kingdom Metazoa; phylum Arthropoda; class Insecta; order Lepidoptera; family Hesperiidae; genus Chioides; species Chioides albofasciatus. The sequence continues at coordinate 2,961 of DWIJ01000833.1, read as the reverse complement.
GTTCCATTATCAGTACCTTGTACATATTTTGTAGTAGTGAGAGAAGCCGTCAAAAACGAATGTCGGGCGTCTTGCCAAAATGCAGTAAATACAATCGACTCTCGTAATTCAGGCATATGGAGACCAGTTACTACCGGCGATAGGTATTTATAAAGTCTAGACTGGGATTGGGTTGTTGTCCTAGTCTTTAGACTTTCTGAAGTCTAACAAAGGTTAGGGAATAGGGCAGGGCGTCCTTCATGTGACTGATGACTTGAAGAAGGGTGTGGGTAATTGCTGAACGTAGAGGTCATAGGTCAGTATGAGTCTTGTCGTTGTGTACGAGTAAGTTTTTGTTGGACGTTGTATGGAATTCGAAGGTGTTATGGATGACATATTTATACCTCATTACTTTAACCTTAACAATATGTATGTCACAGCGTTGATTAAAGGTTTAGTGGCTATTAAGATCCATAATGAGTAACTAGGTACTAAGTTTTTCATTTTGAATTAAGATGAAAAATTGAAAAATGATTGCTACTTGTAGAGTGGATGTCTTGAGTATTGGTAAATATATGGTCGAAGGTAGAAGTAAAACTTATAATGCCAGATTTAGATATTCGCTAAGCTCAGATGAATAGGCGCGAATATAGATATGAATATGACCTATTAAGAATTAGTGTATCTATTGTGCTCATCATTGTTCGGCGAGTTACTCGGCGGATTGCTCGCGAGTATGTAGACGTTGCATGAAACTTCAATATACCTTATCCTGGCGGTATGTTGGCAAAATTTAAGTAGGTTAAGTCGTAAACGACAATTTTCGACATCCTCATAAAAAATGTACTTAATTTATCCGATTTTCGAGCCAATTGGAGCATATTACCCAAGTTATACATTTAATTGTTGTGTCGTGCATTCAGTGTGATATGTCATCGCAAATGGCAACAGAAATAGCATCGCTATTGACATTAAAAACATATTGATCAACAAGAAGGGCCTTGAAGATAGAAATCGATAAACCTTCAAATCAAATGGCAATCAAATGATACTTGACAGAGCTGGTTACTATTTCATAGTGATGAGCCGAATTCAGATCATTAATTCGATTCAGTGTCAAGATCCACGAATACGGATACGGATATCAATTTTCGTAGACAGTCAGATATAGTGTGTGTAACTGGTATTGATAGAATTAATTCGTTGCGTTTTACGATAATATTGCGAGGTTTTGTTTAAATTTTATTGTGTTGGATGATAAATATCATCCAACACAATGTTTTTGAAAAGAAAGTACAAAATAATTAGATTTATGTAAATATTACAAATGAATGATATGCCGAGTTTCTATCACGGCAGGCATCCGACACTCTCTATGTCTGCAGATATAAACGGAGCATCATAAATGCCCTTCAGGAGATACCTACACACCACCACCTACCACAAACTATGAGCAAAACATTCTTTAAGTATTACTTTTCAGGAAGAGTATTTACAAATTCATTAATATATCAGTAACAACCTGAAAAAAGGAAACTCGGATACAGATATCGATAATTAGGATAACTCTACTATATTACTACATGGTTTCATTATACTATGAATAATGAAACCATGGCTATATTGCTCTCAGATGCTACACCACTGTACGTAAGTATTAAGATATTCAAAAACGCATGCACTGAATATTTATGAAAATTGGTTGTCACAGTTGCAAATTTAATTTTGCGAATGAGAAGTTTATTTCCACGAGTATCTTGCGTGAATGATAATTATACATTTACAATGAAAAATCTGTAATAAAACCTTAACACCGACAGACAACGTAAAACTACAATTTTATTTACATGTACATTGGTCGTTTTTAACACCACTCTATCTCAAAGTAAATAATTTAAAAAGATTTTAACTACGCACATTAATATACTTTACGGTTGACGGAAGAACAATAAATTATTGAAGCATATTGTGGTAGTCAAAATAAATTTACGATTTTGTGATCTTTGATCTGAATTCAAACATTTAGAGCTATTATAAAAGCAATAAGATGGATGATAAAAATAAATTGTTGTTTGGTTTCGCTCACTCACTTCATACCCTGGTTAATGATAGTGAATGATCTTAATACTATGATACATTTTGCAATATGTATTGTTAAAAATATACATTAGTTATATATTACTAACTGACTCGTCAAACGTTGTTTTGCCATATAAAGGGAATGAAAAATAGATGTTGGCCGATTCTCAGACATACTCAATATGCTCACAAAATTTCATGAGAATCGGTCAAGTCGTTTCAGAGGAGTACGGAAACGAACATTGTGACACGTGAATTTTATATATAAGAAGAAGATATACAAGCCAGAAATAGCTTAAAGTTATATTAATTTATTTAGCTCGACTCAGTCCTGCTGTGGTATGGTTTCGAGTTTATTCCCGGCTAGGAAGATTTTGAAAATATGAAAGCAAAAAAAAATATGAAAGGCTGCGTGCAATTGCACCCACGTCACTGGATTTCTAGAGTCAGGTTATGACTAAAGCAAATATTCGTGCTAAATTTATTTATGGGAATTTTAGCCCGTGTCGGAAATCGTCAGGGTGGATTAAAAATGTCTGGCAGTCGGCCACTACACGAGTATATTACGTATTTACCCCAGATTCGTGGCATGAATGCAACAACCATTTTGAGCTTATACCTATTTAGTTCTTGCACCTCTATAAAATAAATGTTGTTATATGGTACACTCAAAACCGCATAGTAATGTCTATCAGTAAACTCTGGGATGGAATAAAATTGGATAGAAATTTACGGTTGGCTAAAGTTAATTGAAGCAAAAAATGATAATGATGTAACATACTTTGTTAGTAAACATATTTATTATAAAATGTAAGTAAACCGTTTATTTTTATCGTGGTTAAAGAAAACTTAGTTATGGATTTATTTGTCGTGTCGAATACCCCAGCCATATTTAGGTTTCCA
>DWIJ01000832.1:0-10068 GCA_018248315.1 Chioides albofasciatus | reverse complement strand
AGTTTCGGAGCCTATTCAATTCAAACAAATAAAAATGAAATATTTAGTTTTTATAATATTAATAGATAGTATAGTAATTTCTGAAATGAAATCTGAATAAAACACAGTATTTGAATGTTATTAAAAAATTCGTTATTTTGTAAAATTCTGATATAAAAAAAAACATATTTTATACACAAACATAAAAATATTCACTTTCTATTTATTACTCTGTATCCAATATTTTTAACCAACTTCTCGTTAATTGCTCCGCTATTTTATGAATCGGTTAATGATGGTTAGGTACAATTCATAAATTTTGAATTAAAATGTCTACAAAATATTAATGAATGACCAAAAAACATTCACTAAATTATACAGGGTTTATTTTTAGTTTCATCGAAATTCAAAAGAAATTGTCCTAATTTTGAAATCACCGTTACACTTCAACTCGAATAGACTCATTAAAATACGAAATCGGAAGCTCTTTTAAAACAATAGAAAAATGACGGCGAGGACACTGACATTTGTTACGCTTTTAGCAACCATGAAATTACCGCCTTTATGTTTGTGTCTGCTGGTGCAATTTCCGCCATCAATTCTAGCCTATTCACCGAACTACCGTTACTTAGTGCCTGTTTAGTTCAGCGCGTGAAACAAAGGTCTATGATTCAACAGTGACAAATGACTTTATTCAGGACCAAGAGTTCAAGGTTGTCTCACTTTTCTTTTTTTATAACATTGATGTAGGATACGGATATGCAAACCTGGTGGTAAATAGTCACTGGTTGCTGCTGACCATAGACAATGTTGTCCACGTAGTGGTCAATAGTAACTGCCACTCATGGTCATAAGAACTGCTTTATGCTAGGTATAGTCATGGGGGTAGTAACTCCACGGACGAACCGTACTGATTCTACCACCTCTCTTGTTATCTCATCATCTTGTTTAATTACGTTCTGAATAATATATAAAAAAAATATGGTCAGCTCTTTTGTGCTTAAGAGTTTTCAAAACTAAATTTGGTTTCGCAAGTTATAATCGAGCACATGCTTGAGCAAACATAATATAACGAGGGTCGCCGTCATCAGAGACTATGAAAAAGATATTATAATGTTATCTAGGTCCACGTATAGGTATACGTACGTTTTTCTTAAATAAATGTACATTAATAACATTTAATATTTAGTAACTTAACTAAACCTATATTCAGTAAAACTACGTTCAGTAAAATAGCTGCGGATAATAAGTTAATAACAGATACTAATATATTTGACAATACTTATTTTACTGCCGAGCATGTATGGAGTCCTCCCAGAACAAAAGGGCTCAGAACATTCGTATGATTCCCCGTCAAGGCGAAGTGTCTTTTGATATAATTGGATATTTTGGAACGTGAAATGAAATGGTTCACATTTCACTTCATAAGGAAAATCTTTACAGAAGTCAATCATAAAACAGGATTTACATATCAGGACATTTTGTTTTTAAACAACAACATGTGGTAATGTTACATACAACTTCCTTTAGAGAAATTTTGAAAAAGTCGGCAGTGCGAACAAAAAAGCAACTTCCGTACCAGTTACTCTACAAAAAAATCATAAGGGAAAAAATAGGAAGAGCGCCGTAGCTATGTTATTTATTAATAAAGGACTGTTTTAAGCTAATATTTAACACAAGAAACATCGTAACCGAATATGTACATAGGAAGACGTAATCTTAATCACAACAGCCACACAAACTGTACATAATTAAAATGTGAGACAAGAAATCTTATAAATGTAACTATTTCACTGCAATTTACAACATTGTTTTACTAATCATCGCAAACGTCATGGCAATAAAATGTGGAAAATATAAATGGAAATAACCTTCGAACTGATGTTACAAATTTATTAAGATCGACAAATCAATAGCAACAGGGATACATAAGTCAGTATACATGTAGGAATAACTACATCTTTACGTGTACGTACAATTTTATTCAATTGTGTCTCAAACATAAGTGTTCGTTTGTAAAAAATATATTAAAATGTTTAATATTATAAAAGCAGCAAACGATCATGCAATATATCTGATAGAAGTGGTTGCTATCTTTAAGGATTAAGTTGTGACGCCTCGTATAACTAGTACATATAGTAAACCTAACCTAATATCACCAAAAATAGAGTGGCAATTTCCCACTGCTCGTCAGGAGATGGCGTTACACGTATTCTGAATCACGCTATCGAAGTTTTCTCAACATCTTGCATATATACAAGCTCCGAACTGAGACTATTGGCGCACGGCCGCTCTCTGGAAATGATCGCCTAGCCCAGCGGGAGATCTCCTTTTGCCAAAATAGTATTAACATTTTAATAAACTTAAAATTATGGGAAAACAAAAAACCATTAATGAATTTGAATCTTTACATGTTCATAAAATACTGTGACTAAACATCTTAGCACGTGGTAGATAACTATCGTTATCTCGACACTGAAATCGTTTCCAATCGATGAGATATTATGATAGAAGCATCAAAGCAATCTTTGATACATTCATTCAATCATCGTGATCGACACAATATTGGGATTAGAAAGGACACGAAAGATTATACCGACTAATATAACAACAAGATAACTTTTGTCGCTTCTTAAACTACGTAATGTTTAAAGCAATTAAGAAAGTATTTAATACTGGCATAGGAATAATAACCCATAAGGTTAGATCACACTGCGAAATGCAGCTACATTTTCAGTAAAACATTATCATAGATCGATCTACAACGTTGAAATGAAAGTCTTAAGGAATTAAATGAAGTCACATAGACAGATTACGACGATATCCTTAATCCGCGCTGGCAGACAGTTGTATATGCCTGTCTACCTTTGTTTACTCGCTACGATAATCCTGGTATTAACAATAGGTCGCCCTCAATACAAGATATACTCGCTCTTCAACGTCAATATTATTGAGTATAACGTTCACTATTAATACTTATGGAAAAAAATGGAAATTTATTACATGTTTAAAACGGGCGTAAATTATTATTTATAATTTACATTTGATAACAAAAATTATTTACGATTTCTCTCGTCGTAACGCCAAGCTGAAGTTATTACAAAATAATATATACCTCTAAACATATAAATTGAGGTTGACGTTATTCTTTGTGCCGCCAAAATAAATTAGCAATGTTCGAAACAACGGTGATATTCATCAAGTAACAGATATGTATGTGCAGTTAATTTTTATAACGGCTACATGTCTATGCCTGGCAAGTTTTTTTTAAGACAACCTGACTCCTTGCATACTAAAGTCATAGATAGATTGTTTGCAGCTATTTATCGATGTCCATAACATTTTAATCACGTTCTGAATAAAGCGGATGTCATGAATGTGTGACCAGATTGCCGATGTAGCTCTCAACAGTCTTTGGCAACACCAGTAGCTGCTTAACTTTACGAATGATCGGTTATCTTCTAACAAGTGATAACAAGAACTATTAGCATAGAATCAACTTTGGGAACGCATTTTGTTTTGTGAAAAATACTGTGTTCAATTTGTTCTCTTTTTAAATTTCAAATAAATCAGTGCAAGGAATTGTGGAAGTTATTATCGTTCAATTTTAAGTGGACTTAAATAGTGAGAAAATACTATCGAAAGTACCAGGACAACATAGATCAAAACGGCGCAATTCGGGCAATACGGTGACAAAGCTATGACTGCATGGACAATGTTTAGTTGGAGAAGGCTTTACAGCGGCCGAGGGACCGAAAGCGCGGAGGATTCTCGAGTGGAATTACCAGCGGACACTAAACAGTTGGTATACAACGTGTACGTTTACTTCTGCAGACGGCCAGGAAGGAGCGCAAAGACAGCACTAACTAAAACAGCGCGCGCCACTATGTTGCCAAGAGATATAGTAGCAGATATTATTAGGGACAAATATCGAGACTAAATAGCATCGTTGTTTCTAACTACGAAGTTATCTTAACAGTACGTAATTTTGTCATGTTTATTAAATAAGTAAATTAATTTAACTGACTGAAAGTCACTTTAAGATAAGATGATAATGCTCATAATTGTTAAACACATAATGTTAAATTAAAGTTATAATATTTCTTCGATTAAATTTAAAATATTAGTTCATGTTTATATTGCTTTACGTTCAATTTACGTGTTCCGGATATTTATGACATCAGTGTAGTAGTATTAATACTACGATAGTCCCAGATTCGATTTATGAACGGAAACAAATGTTTGGTTTATGTTTGTGTGACAAACAAATATGTGTAAGAAGTACCTATCTAGCGTCTATAGTCTTACTTATTCTTAATTATTCTTATTTTACTCGTAATTTCTAATAATATTGTCACATGTATTATAATGTGTATTTAATACCTGGAAAGCTATCAGGTATCATGCCCATAAAAAAGAGAGTAAGTATAGGGTGTAAAACGCCTATTTTAAGCACTGGACCCTCAATATGTGATACAACTTTTATACAAGGGGTCCGTACAATACTTAAGAGCGGTAAAGGACCTCTTATAATAATTGTAAATCTCATGTCGACATTAACAAAGATGTAGATTGTTTCACCATAAAAGTTAAAACAATGGTTGTAGGTACTTGTAATTTTTTCAATTGCTTTTGGTCATAAAAATGGTTGCATTTTCACACCTGAATGACAACGATAAGATGTATTATTAACTTATGTTCCGTATTAACGACATCTATCGACATCTCTTAATTAATTATTTGTCTTTATTTATAATTTTTAACTTCCAAGGATGATAAAAAAGATTTTAGACGATAATATTGTTATTAATACATCATACAATTTTAAGAGGTATTTTTTATCGACACTAGGTACAATAATTATATTGTTCTATTTGTAGTAACTGTGGCGGTAATGCACAGAGGTTTCTGATCTCATTTACAATAAACGTCTAGTTTTTATTTGTGTTTTTATTCTCATTCTTCTTTATGTAAGCAGTTAGGTAACATTTAAATTAAGCAAGTACTGGCTTCCGCCTTTTGCCTTTTATAGAAACAATGTGGATTAAGATAAACATTATATTTATTGGGCGTTTTTATACATTATCTATAGGCAGACCTACTTACGAAGTCGTATTTTTATGTCACTTTCAGCTCTACATTATCATTTTAAATTGCCGAAAGATAAATAATAAGTATTAAATAAACATACCTTAAATATTTATTTAAGTTATCGTAGTGTAAGTATACTTGAAAAAGATTTGAATCTTCATTTGAAAGACGTCCATGGCAAGGTGAAACCTGGACAGCATTACTATCATGGCATCACAACCTAGTTTGTTGAGTATCGGAGTGTTATCAGTAAATATGAAACAGATGGCTGCTGGCTAAATTAGTACATACAAATACTTACATTCAGTGAATCGACGTCATTACTTGCGCATACTCTCAATAATATCCACTATAAATTATATGTGCACGTATCCAGCATCCGAGCGTAAACTATGTTGTCAGTTACAACATAAAATTTTCGTCTCGGCGATTTCTTACACTGCAAGTCCCCACTAACACATTCGCAAGATCTAGGAATAATTCAGTAGTGGCGGATGCCAAGAGCGAAGACGTAAGAAAACGCCCTAAACATCTACACGCCACTAATTACTATACTGCACTGACTATTTCAGGCGTGCGAACACGTGAATTACCAGCACACTCTGATTCACACGGAACAATTCGAGTTGAACGTTTCGACACCTTACGTACTATTGAAGGTTAAATAGTTTTTGCTAGCTGACTTCTCTTTCAGCGGATCTCCATCTATCCTCGAAGATTGCATTACAAAACCTTTTCAATTCTGTTTTCTAAAACATAATAAAACACTATTTTATCGATGTTCTCGAATAAAAATAAACATTTACACGGCATTGAAAGTCAAGCGGTAATAATTAATTATTGCCATTTGTAATTAAACGTTTTCACTGTGACGAAAGTCAGAACGAATGGAACTATTGTGGCATAATTGTTTTTTATCGGACTTTCAGGGTTTCCCTTAAGTATGTTAGCGAGATAGGAAATGATAAATGTATTAAGTTCCATTTAATTTCAAGAACTGCGAAAATACAATCTGCGAATGTAGCTATTTATGCATCATGAGAGCAATGTCTGTCTTGTTGTATAGAGGTTTTAAGAGTGTAAATATTAGTTACTAAGTCATCACATGTTGTAGTAATTCTTGTTATTTTATTAATTTGTGACATACCCAATGTAAGATCGGTAAATTATCGATTGTCAAGTCAGCTTGTAGTGAAAACTTGACATCAGTAACTTAAACTTTATGCCCATTTGCTAGATATCCGATGAATATACAATACAAAATCGTTTTACTTGTCATAATCGATATTATAAGTCGCATTAAATACAACCGGTACCTACTTATGTAAGACCTCGTATGTTCTAGAAAGTTTAGGCCACATTACAAGGCGTAATTTATCGAGAGGCAGACATTAGATCGACTTACGACCGCAGTTGCTAGTCTCGGGAGAGATGAAAATGCTCCGCGAGCACATATATTTTCTTTGTTTAGTTTCAAATTAAGCATGTTTAAGAACCGTCTATAAAGAAAAAACATGAAAAATTACTAAATTGATGCATTTGTCTGAACTGCTGCATTAGCGTTTTTAGACTTAAAGTAGCAGCGAAAAAGATCAAACAAGGTCAACAAAAATCCCATAAGATACATACAAATAAGGATTCTACCAAAGGGAGATGGAATGGACTTCTCTGAAGGTTACTATTCAACCTCTTGTCGACATTTGCGCCAATAACTAGAGACAGCTTTTTGTGCAGCGTTTATCGTTTTGAAATTAGTTATTGGCTACTGAAAATTCAATCATTTGGTATCAAAAACATGTCATATCAAATTATTAGACTTATAACATTACGATAATAATTAGAAACGAAAATTAAAAACTTCAACAATAGATATGATACCGTTTATCAAAACTGTTATCAGTGGTGATTTTACTTGACCAGTTTTGATAATATTAGTCATTGAATTAATTATCAATAGATCGCATGAAATAAAAAATTGGGTCGTATTATTTATTTTACGATCGGACATTTGTTTTCTTTTTGATTTTACGATTAACTTAAGAAAATCCATACGCATTGATATATCTGGTTCTTGGTTCCAATGTTTTATAGAAAAATCATATTAATTTATGTTTAAACATAGTAAATAGGTACTTTATTTTAGTTGCGATTAACGCGATATTAATTTTTTGCTGCTCTGTTATTGTACCATTTTAAATATCTATAGACCTAAGTATCACCCTTCCTTATATGACAAAAAATTACAAAATGTAATTTTGTATCTACTAGTGTCAAATGTAATTTTGTAATTTTTGTGAATAACAAAAAAAGTAATTTTTGATATTTACGAATTGTTTACATTATTAAAGGAATTATTTAATGTCGAATAGACACAAGAATAAGAGTGGCATGTATTTACAAATTTATTTACGACATGCTTGGCTAAATAACCCTTGCGATTACCAACCGAAACATTCAATTTTAATGACCGTGAAATTTACGATTTCTGTAAATTTTTAGGATCATCAAATTATATCAAAATAGCTATTACGCGGCCGCATTATATGTTTATGTTATTTATCTTCAACAAATAGATGATAACGTGACGATGTGAGGAGCAAACAAGTGTCGCCAGCCATGTTTGGTTTGATATTTCTGAAGCTACTTTACCCGTTCAGAATGTGGTCCTCAACGAAACCTTTGTTCTTTTTAAAATAAATAGGTATTAAGCCTTGCGTTTCACTTTAGAAGCTAAATTAAAACTTTACAATGAATGAAAGTTGAACTGCCTGAGTATGATTTCAAAACGAACAATAAAAACAAGTTTTTTGTCTTTCAGTCTGTACGGGCTTATCTAGGAAACGATTGTACCGGTTTTGACTGAACTTTCACGGAAAGATAAAAGACAGCATACAGAAAAAATATAAAATATATATTTAGGATATCTGCGTAAAACTTGAAAAACAGTTCAAGACACTGGAAATTGGCGCAATCGCAACCGGATACTCGCGTAATTAAAATATGGTTAATGAAGGTTTTTATTAAATTACAACTAAAATGATCATACTGTTTTTTGGTAACATGTGCGTCATAATATAATTTTACCCGTACATGTATTGCATTAGTAATCGTATATAAAAACTGCATTTTTCATTTATTCAGATTTAACATTTTATTCAGCTTTTTGGGTATTTTATGATCAACACTTGTTTGCATCAAGATTTGTATCAGGAAAAGGAAAATAGTCGTAATCAAATTCATTTATAATATAATAACGATCAAACTTTCATTGGCGAACCACTTATAGACGTCAAGAGAGTCTACTACCTATGTTTTTTATAATAAAATTTTAACATTGGTTGTTGCATTTGGGACCAAAGGAGGGATAATCATTACTTTGTATGATTAACTCACATTTTCTCCTGAAAACAAATTTAGCGCTAATAATATTCAGCTATTTTATTAGATTGATTGTATTTTGTTAGATGTTGATTGATTTTATTAGATTGTTGAAATGATTTTGGTAGGTACTCACCACATTGATACAATAAGATACATTTGTGCTCTGAATTTGTCATGGTCACGGCTCTCTTCATTATAAGTTCGTTACATCGCTCTCCATGATATGCGGTCAGCCGGTTATAAAAAATGCGTCTACTGGCCCGTGAGTCATTGAAGAAAATCGACGAGTTATCTATGACGAAAGGAATAGATATTTGGTTTGTACGAGATAAATTCGAAATATTTCTTAAGAAATTCCATGGAACGGTCAGAAATCTACCACGGAATGCGAGAATAGGGCCAATATGTAGTAAAAATTGCAAAATATTTTATTTATCTCTTTTATATGTTACAATTTAACAGTCACATTTGATCACGGGACTCACGAAGAAAACTAAAACCCATTTGACGTCTTTTTGTCTTGAAATAAAAGATATGAAATGAGACAGTGATGGCTTTCAACCAACACAACACGTCATTATCATGCCCTTACGTGAATGGCTCTTGGCAAATTGGTGCGAACGAGTGAAACTAAGAGCATTAAACACCTATTTTTAGATTTTATTTTTAGAAGTCAACACATCGAATCAAATTAGGCTCACTGATAAGTATAGTTACAAATAATATCTGCATAAATATCACGCATTTGTACTAATATGAAAATCTTATTACTATCTATTGAATTAATTTGTTACTTGCACTTATTTATACGTTACAGGAAAAAGGTCAATAAAATAACGAGTTGTTTGGAGTTAAAATTATTAACATGATAATAATATGTAAATGGTAGTCAAATAGAGTCTACTAATGACGCCTTTTAGCGAACATTTGCTGAATAAAGGCGCTGGTTGGCGCGATTCCAAATAATGATCAAAAAATCTCCTCAACATTTTCAATGATTAGTCTTGGAGCGTTCGTATCTTAACAACTGAAGTTTATGAATCTATTATTAATCATTACTACAATTACAATACAGTAGCAACGGCGCAGGAAGGTCATCGGAGTTACTTGGCGGCAGCCTTCACGCTAGAGCCGGCGGAGGCGGCGGCGCCAGATGTTTGTTTCTCAAGCAATCGCTACTTATGTTTGAAACATATAAAAAAAACTTTTTAACATGTCTACTACCCTAGTACTTCTACTATGAAGATGTTAAAGAGAGGAGCTTCTTACTAACAATGAACTGAGTGTGAATAGAAAGTTTTCTGTCTTTACAGCCATTCTTGGTTCCTACCTACAGCCTGCACCCACAACTTGTTAAAAGTGATTCATATGTTATGAATCACAGTGCAGCATACTTTCTACTCAATCACTTGCGATGAGATGAGAAAAATCTAAGCACATATAAAAGCTTTCGCTGTTACATTTTGATTTTGATTCTTCTTGATTGGTTTTAGCGTAATGCTTAATACTAGTTTATTTATAACTTATGTTCATTAAAGTATGAATATACGTACATGAATCATTTCGTTATATGGGAATTAATCTTGTTACCTTCCTTGAATTCTGTGGATCTTAAAT
>DWIJ01000831.1:0-10068 GCA_018248315.1 Chioides albofasciatus | reverse complement strand
GATTTTCTTACTTTTTTTACAGATTCTTAAAGTGGGTTGCACCACGTTAACGCAATTTTAACATTTACAAAAGCTTTAACAACCGTCAACTTCATGGTTAAAAAAATATATTAGTTGTAACATTTTAGTTGTGGTTGAAATTGCGTAATTACTAATTTAACCGCTCGATTTCAATCAGTTTAAAATATATGACATGTTTGTCAATGTAGACTAAAATTTGTGGTGACAATTGGTGCAACACAGAATTGTTACATTCCGTCGCTATAGTCAAAGTTATCGTTATATTTATCTTTACTGCAATCTTTAAACGGGCTTTCGGTGAAACCCACCCTAAGAAACTTGGAGTTATTGCTATCTTACTTTGTTTAATGTCTATAAAAAATAACTAATAAATATCTATACATTGGTCTCCTACAAAAGATATTGAAAACAGGTTCAGTCCTACATTCTCCGACAAAGGACTAAAAATCGCCAAAAAAATCAACACTGCAACGAAAACTTTAATTTTGCTCTCAAATTGATGAAACTCATGTCTCCTAATACCGGCTGTCGTCTTCAAAATTCTTTTCAAATAGCCTAAACACTTAAATACAGTCATTTACGGCATGCGTAATTCGAAAACTGTTTATATGACCATTTATTCTGACCTGCGTAGTAATACAAAAGCTTTAAGCATAGAGGTCTAATTACTATAGCTACTCCAGAGGTAAGTGGTCAGTAGCTATTAAATTATAAATTCTGGCTTTGAGAATGTGTCATGGCCTGGGGAGAAACATTTCTTAGATTCAATTTGAATAAGTATAAGGAGAATGCGTTTTTGAATGTGTCTAATATGTAGGTTTGTGAGGTGGTTAGCATTTAAAATGGGTACGCTTGTTGATGATGGACCCAGAATAATAATTAATCTTACTTAAAATATTGATATGATTGTAATAGGGACATGTCATATTCAAATTGAGGATAGGTGCACAAGTTTTGCTATGAAACACTTAGCACTTAGATTCGAATGTCGCTTAATTATGAAAAGTTGTGTGTATGTATATGAGTGATTATACGATTCATACGTAGAACCCTCTGTGGTTCGACTCCGATAGCACCACCGCCACTCCTATATGTAAGCTCTGCTATGTTTTGGTTTGAAGGGTGTGGTAAGGGAGACATACTTTTTTGAGGTATTCCAGCTTAGTCCTCAGGGGTAGCGGCGCATCTGTGGCCGATCTTAGGTAGGAATCTGATCGTATCTGGAGTTGATTACAGATGTCCAGGGCAGTAGCCACTTACAATCAGGCGGACTGCATGCTCGTCTGCTACTTCCATAACATAAAAATAGACTACTATAGATAGATTAGCCACTAATTTTCTACATAGTGTATTAATATGCACGCTATAGCAACACATACAAATAATATTGCACTGTCATACGATTAACACACGCATGCAAAATTTTAACTCAATCCGGTGCTGGGAACTGGGTCAAATTTAACTTGCAAAGTTACAAAACATACTATATATACAGTCAAATAAAAACTTTTAAAATAATAACATTAAAAAAGCTCTATTTTTCAGCGTTTTTCGATTTATCTATTAAATTATTGACATTGGAATTGACACTTTATTTTTTTACAATAAATGTACTTCATAGTTGGTTTCACAATAAACACTGGAAAATAAAGCAATTTATGGTTCCCTGCGTGTACGACTTACAATCGACCAAAATAATAGAATTACAAGCTGTTATTAATATTAGACACGACCAAATCGTGTCGTAAGATAATAAAATAAACGTTTTATACCCAGGTCAGATTCTCAAGGATAGTGCCTGGTATCCTTTCTTAAAATAACGCAAGTCATGTATCTGCCTACAAAGCACTATGTAAACTCGTATCGAAGGCTGTATCCGATTTACGACCGCTGGGCGCGGTGGCCACGCGTGTGTTGTATAAAATTTCACTTTGGCGCAAAATCCTTTCAATAACGAGGTCGTGACTAAATTGCACTTTTTAATATGTCGACGGTCCTTTTTTATTATAAGTATAGGAGTAGCAGTATACCTGATGGTTACTGACTTCTGCCGCCTATGGGCATATGTAAACAAAGAAAGCGTACCTACCTACTATAAACTAAGCGATTATTGGGCACATAAAGCAGCGTGGTCTGAAGTAGCACCAGCTCCACATGTTACATTAGCTTAAGTTTTGCATTGTAGATAACATTTATTGTTCTTAAAAGATGTGCGTTATGGGAGTTTCTTTCACCGCTTCTTCGCCACAACGTAACACCTTGCGAAGTGGTATGCCTCGGAATATATGTCTCCCTTACCACATCTCTCAAACCAGAACAAGGCAGCACTTAAAACTGCTATTATCAAACAGAAATAGGTGTGGCAGTGGTACCGCCTGAGTCGAACAGAAGGTTCTATCACCTTCATTAATAGGTATACTCATCTTTACGTTTAAAGCAACATGTCACAAACAAATGTTTGCAGGACAGCGTAATTAATGTTCAAACCGTTCTAGGAATAATTGTAAATTGAATTAAAATTAATTTGTAATTATGTGTACTACAATGGTAAACATTTTGTATATTGTTTAATTAACTTCGGGACGTCATAATAGTACCTATTTGTACATTTTTTAATTTTCCTGTTTAAACTGATAGATGATTTCCAATGTTAAAATGAAAATCATTCTTGCTTTTATCAACGGTATTCACGAAACATAATTTTTTCAATAATGTGTCCATAATATTTCTTTTACACAAAAACACGGAAATCACAAGCCTTCAATACGCTCTAACGGCAGCCATCCCAGAATGTCATATATAATTTACACGGGCATTAGGCCCGGATTTGAACCCGTCGCAGTCGTATAGTTTTACTGCCCTCCGCAGAGTCATTGGCGCAAACCTATTTTATGTCGACATTGTCTTATGTATTTCTGAATTAGGTACTTTATATCCGCCATTTTTTACACACATTGGATTTAAATAAACGAAATGAATTAACATTACTTAAGAAATAAACGTACGATTTGTAAAAAAAAAAACAGTTTTGTATGTATTTGTGTGTGTTTTATGGTTGATTATATTTCTGGTGCGTTATAAGGTTTTATTTACAACATGGAGATGAACATCTGTAATCCGTTGACAATCCCAGATAAAATTATATTAACGCCTCGGTAAAGTATGTCTCACATACCAACGCTTAACAATGCTCTTATTAAGCACAAATGGGTTTGGCGATAGTGCCGCCAGAGTCAAACTGACAAGGATTCTACCACTTTGTTCACATTCAAGTATATTAGATTACAATTCATAACTTGATATCATCTTCATCAACCCATAATGGTCACTGCTAGGCACAGGTCTTCTCTCAGAATGAGAAGGATTAGGCCATAATCTACCGGGCTAGCAAAGTGCATATTGGTAGAGTTCACATGAGTCACCTATGAGTTTTTTTTACAAATCTGTAAAGTAAGGAAAACATCGTGAGAAAACCTGCGTTTTCTCACGATGTTTTCCTTCTCCGTTAAACCAAGTAATAATTGAGTTGAATACGCACATAAGTTCGAAAAATCAGCAGTACGTACCTGAGATTTGAACCTCGGACCTCTACATCGCGAGGCCGAGAGTCAACCACTAGGCTATCACTGCTTATGATATGTGATTCATGTATAAGTGTAAGAAATATAAACGCGTTTCGATAAAACATTAAAGCCCTTTCTCTTAATTTACGTTCACTTCATTTCTGACGCCAGAAAAAAAGCAATTTCAGCATATTACGACGGCTAGCAATTTATTAATTTCGAGTCCATTGAAGTATCGGTAAAATTTAATAACAATTAAAACTTTCCTCTCAGGTCTAAAGTAATATTAAAAACTTCATATATGAGCAAAATTTTAAGTGCCCCTTGCAGCAATCAAGTGCAATTAACGTAAGTGACATTGATTAATTTTAATTTTGCTGTGGCATTTATTTATTGACATATTATTTTAAATGTCTCTACCAAGGGTCATTACTATCTATAAAATATCATTCATATTTTATTTATATCAAATTGACCTTACTTAGTATCTATTGGTACTGACTGTTTAAGTTTGAAGAGTGTGGTAAGGCAGACAAACTTTTTTACCTCCATGTTTTATAGAAATAGTCAACGCAACTCCCAACTTTTTCGTACGAAGCTGATATACATATATAGCAGTAGAAATTATATAAGCGTAAAGTAAGTACTATATTTTTGCTTTTCAAAGGCATACCAGGTTAGGGCGGGAGTAGCCACTTACAATCAGGTAGACTGTATGCCCGCCTGCTACTCCTATATTATAAAAAAAAGCTCTTTTCAATTTGTCAGTATAATAAAAACGAAAACATGTCCCCATTCTGATGCTAGAAGGGCACTTGATTCAATCCGCGGCCAGGCAGACTAGAGACATCAGCAGATCCCGTGGCCTCGCCCATTGGGTTACATTATTGAATTTTCACGCAGATCCCTGTTTTTCTCTCGTATTAAATATAGCCTATATTCATCAGGGATAATGTATGATTCTAATGGTAAACATTTTTTTCAAATCGGTCCAATAATTTTGGAGCCTATTCAATTCAAAGAAACAAATAAAAAACAAAGCTTTTCTCTTTATAATATTAGTATAGTTTATGATTTAAGAAACGTAAAATAATATATCCATCGGAATTTGTACCATGAGATTAAACAGGATGTTATTAAAAAGGAAACTCCGACAAATATTTTAGCGATGTTACGGTATGATAAAATTAACACTAATTTTCCTGTGTCGAAATATTCTCTCAATGAAATAAATAAAAATATTAAGCCGGGCGGAGGTGCGAAAAAGTCTTTATATAATTAATTTGGTGCTCCATTAATAAGAAAGAAATTGCTAGCTGTAAAAAGTCATTACTAAGTTGTTTGAGTAAAGGAAATTACTTAAAAAGGGAGTGTTGGAAATAATAATGAGTTTATTTTATTTCAAATCTTGAAGAAATTATCAATAATACTATGGCACATAAGAATTAAAAGAAAAGCCAAAATCCGACTGATTATTGACTGCTTAAAAATATATCCTTTATCACTCGCGCAATTCAGTGACATCTTATATTATGTTGAAATCCGTTAAGCTGTAGGACATGGCAAAAAAGAGACATACGTGTCAAATAACGTCACCCTCTGCTGGGGAGTGAAAACTTACGGATGAATACTCATAAATAGCAAACATGCATACGAGTACTGATATCAACCGGTTACTTCATAAACACCAGATATTTACGTTATAAATTCATTCATTTACCTAAAAAGAGCAATGAATCAGCAACAAAAATATCGAGAATTTTTCTTACTGATTCAAAAGTCAATTAATTGCAACGGTTGCTGATTCGCAAACAGCGAAATTTCGGTACATTGTCTGTTTTTTCCGCTGGCAACACTCGTCGATAATTGACATCGAAACAATGCGCGGTCAGTGAGAGAATGTCTCATCGACGACTAATAACTAACTTTAGTAAAGGGTAGGTAACTATGTAATAAACTACTCAAAAATAGGTATGAGTGACTCCCGGTGACAGCTCTGAGACGAGCCGAAGATAAGGTGCCACGGATACAGCTTCGACAGATTTTTAACCAAGGCTTACCAGAATGGATAAGATATGCAGTTTTCGAGACGTTTAATTATTAAATAAGCTATTGTAGATGCTGTGAAGTGAAACATTATTGCGGTTAAAAATACTTTTGACGTTAAATAATCCAATCGTTGAAAGGAAGGTTTGCCTCTTTTTATAATATCCTCATATAATATCCCATCTAAAAGTAAGTAAGGTAAGTGCAACTTCCGCTCATAGACATCTTTATAATCAACTCTAGATAACATAAGAGTCTTACTTAAGGTTGGACACAAATGCGTTGCCAAGCACCATTTAACGCTACTTCTCATTACAACTTCAGCTTACATGAACTGAACCCGAAAAACAGATTTTCGGCTTCCAAAAAAAAAAGCGGAACCCTTATATGATCACTTTGTTCTCCATTTGTCCATCCGTCTGTCAAGACCCTTTTTCCCAGGAACCCGTGCTGTGCTATAATAATACCTTGCTTCGTACCAAATTTCAAAATTCTGAGTTCACGGAAAGTACCCTGAAGGTTTTGATTCCCTTGCGAGTGTCGAAATTTGCGGAAATTTACTGCATAACTGTATCTTTTGATTGCGTTGTCTTAGTGGTTTTAATTTTTCAAAGCACCAAGGAATCGCTGACCTGAGTTTCAGCTTAATACCTCCACGCGTTCCTGAGAAAAAGGGTCTTGACAGAAGGACGGACGGACAGACGGACTAACGGACGGACGGACGGACAACAAAGTCATCCTATAAGGGTTACGTTTTTTTTTCGGAACCCTAAAAAACTTCGCCGACGGTCATGCCAATGCCTTTGCAAATAGACCAAAATAAAATAGTGTTCCAACTCGCAACACTGTTAAGGACGTCAATACACCTGTACAGGTCTAATTGTTCCCGAAAAATACGACATCGGGCTTTTGAATGAATGAATTGTTGCCTTGCAATGCCTACAGTACTTAGCAGATTTATTTGAATGTGCAAGTTGTAATTTTATTTGGGTGAGTACGCTTATTGTTATTTTTGAGTGAAATTGGTATAGTTAAATTCGAATTTGGTGAATTCGGACTGTGTCACGAGTTCATTGCACTATAAATCATTGACCCAGTAATTAGGAGTGAATAAATAAGTTAAGTTAATAATAATTACTTTTTGAAGTAAGAACACTAAATGCTTAATGAATGTTGCTTTATAAAACCAAGTTTTTTTTTACAACTGAAGTAACAAATTTGCTCGCAGTCCATCTGGTAGTAAGCAGTCACTGCCGCCCTTAGACATCTGTGATCAATCTAAGATACCCCAGAGCACTAAGCTGGAATGCCTCGGAAAAGTATGTCTCGATTACCACACTATTCAAACGTAAGCGCTTAAGGTCCATGAACAATGTAAGTATTGCTGGAGTTGTACTACCATTATATGTAACAGAATTCTTTTTGAAGCTGACTGCAGATGTGTTATCACTCCTGTGGACGAAGTTGGATCACTTCCACCAAGTCATTCACTTACTACACCGAAACCCAATAATAGTTTCACACTAGAAAGCTGAGACGGTGGTTATTAAACGGTTGAACCATGCCATAAACATTCTACCACCTGTCAATTATATGCAAAAGTATATTCCCTAAGCAGGTACTTACTATAACTTATTTTTTGTGACTGAATTTTACTTTCATTATTATAGCGCAACCTGCATTGTTTTATCGAATCTTCTCAAGCCAACTTACATGATATATTTCAACTTTGTCAAGAATAGCAACTTTTGCCATAATCCAGTTCATACTGTATGCTATACAAGCTTGAAATACACTCTTATCATATATAATATACTGACGATCTCTAATAATAAAAGGATTTTCAATTAAAAAATATGTATATTTATCCAAACGAATGATTTAATTCTATAAATATCTTACATTTTTAATTATTGGCGCATTCATAATTATTAATAGATAATGGTAACCAATTAAGCTATGAATATAAATTAATTCAATCAAAACGTATAAGATGAATTAAATAAAATGAGCGCATCGGATCAATTAAAGGGACCAGCTAATGAGTAAATGAATGTTAAACTTCAAATATTTACTATTTAACACAATCAATCAGATAACAGGATATCAAATAATCAAACTGATACAAATAACGGAAATGAAATGTGGATGCACGATGAAATTGAAAATGAAGTGAAATAAATTAACTGATGGTTTTTGTATGGATATCGTTCCGATAGCGTACGAATAACGACAAGCGAGTAAAATAATATAACTTCAACAGCAAAAATTGATATCCACACTGATAAAAATAACGAAACTGTAATGAGGATGCGCGATGAAATTGTAAATGAAGCGAGAAAAAATAATTGATGAGTTATGTATGAATGTCATTCGCGTTATATAGCGATAGCGTATGAACAACGACAATCGAGGAAAATTATATAACTTCAAAGTAAAAACAAGCTATTGAAATCCGAACTGATACAAATAACGAAACTGAAATATTGATGCATGTTGAAAGTGAAATAAATTAACTGATGGATTTTGTGTGTCCGTCGTCCCGATAGCGTACGAACAACGACAAAGGAGTAAAATAATATGAATTCGAAAATAAATACGAAGCGAACGAACGAACGAACGAGCTATTGATACCCAAACTGATAAAAATAACGGAACTGGAATATTAATGCACGATAAAATGAATGATATGAAATGAATTTAACGATGGATTTTGTAAGGTTATTTTTTTGTTAGCTGATGACGATGAAACAATTCATATTTGTTTCATCGTTATAGAGTTAAATAACGATTTTAATAATGAAGGTAAAATGAGAAAAGAGAAGTTAATATTGATGCAAATGATATGTGATGATAGTAAGTAAAATAATACTACAAATTTAAACAACAAATTCATTCAATTACTAATGAATGTGGTTATTTAATTATCCTTGAAACACAGATCAAACAATGGATTAGTTAGTTATTTTTATAATGTTACCACATAATATAAATAGACCACCACGACCACAAACGAATGAAATAATCGTTTAAAATAAATATGTGATTTACCTACTATTTAGTTTCCAATATCATTACATTATTTCCCATTTATACAAATATCTACTAGTAGTTATAGATTTTTTATCCTACAAAATACGAAACGAATGCATTTACCTGTCGCTTACCGTGCGCATCGGGACAAGATATTAATTAATTAAAAAAGGTATTACAACGCTGCTCAAATATAAATTATTTCATTTATGGGACTACAGAAATATGTTTCAGGCTCAAGAAGTTCTTTTAAGGTTTAAAACGGTGAAACTCAAAACATTCCGATTCAGGATACATTCCGTCGTTCAGCATGTAAGTCCTGAAGGGTATCTGTGAGGTTCCCGTACTCTCTGCAATCAGTATAGTCCGCCAGGTAACTTACTATTGAAGAGAGTAGAATGTGTGCCTCCGAAAACTACTTGTTTAATAAAACCATCGGTTGTACAAATTCTCGAAACCGTGACAGCATAAACCACAGAAAAATTTACAGACTTCAGATTTGACAAAGAGATAACTTTTTGGGATACTCTGAAACTCTTTGAATCTTACAGTGTATGGATCGAACACAAGCACAATGATCGCTGACATTTGAGCATGGAAAAATATCAGTCGTCCTTCAAACATTTTTATTTTATCAAAGTAACAATCGAGTATGCAATGTTCGTGATCTTATATGGCTACTGATGCTCGTGGACATCTATAATCAACCCCAGATGCTTTCACAGTACTTAGGTCGACCATAAGGCCTGACGATAATGATGACCTGAGGACTAAGTTGGAACTCATCATATTGCATTTCTCCGATCTGTTTTACAACTCGAAATATAACACTTAAATAATGATGTGGATTTATTACAATATAGAAGTAGGATTTTGAGTGATTTATCAACTTAAATTATTATGTGTTTATTGGAAATAAATTAATTTCATATTAACTAACCGATCAGATAAACCCGACGTGCTGTTATCATTTAGAGGCAGGTTGTGAGAACAATATCACTGTTTGCAATTAATTAAAATAATAGTTTATTTATGCTTCATTATTGTTGCCAGTTGGAGCTAATTTATCTTCATTATTCATGAAGCTTCGCTTCCAATTCGAGTAAATTAGTTAGGTACATATTAACATATAATAAGCTCTTCCAGTATTTGTAATGGAACGAAAATAGTCACGATTAAAATACCAAAGTCCACAATAAGTGCACACGTACCGTATACAAATTCCAAATTATATAATTTTGCTTTTTAAATATATTACACTTATATGAGCTTTAGAATAAAAATAATTGTGGTCTCAGAATTCTTCTTTTATTTTCATGACCAGTCTAATCTTGGGAAATGATTTCATGAGTTTTAATTGGTCTTTTAATCCTGTAATAATTTAATTTAATAATTTCTGTAATCC
>DWIJ01000830.1:0-10069 GCA_018248315.1 Chioides albofasciatus | reverse complement strand
ATGTTAGGTAAAATGATGCAAATTCAATTGTGCGTGAATTGTAATATCTGAAACCGATTTTGATGAAAACATCACCCTGTACATATAATTATAATTATATCTTGTCAAACAGTAATATACAAAAGCAGTTAACATAAACTCCACATTTAATCTACCAAACTGTACAACAATACAGTACCTAGAATATGATTACAATATCTATAAATAAACTCATGAACGCTGTCGAAAATGCTAAAATATTATCACTGATATTATTTACATAGAACATTAGTCATTTAACTAACAAACCCGCAAAATCGTTCGTGATTTATCCACACGCGAAATTATGACGGCTTTAATTATTGTAATTAACAGGCCTATAAATAACGCTTACTTTCCAATATGGCCGGCCGAATAAAATAGCGGTACAATTCAATTATTTTAATGAGAATCACGTTAGCCAGGAAACGCGGCGAGTGGTCCATCACGAAGGAAATTAAATGCGCGTCGAATAAATGAATTAAATTTAACAGCGCTGATAAATCAATGTTGTCATTTTACACTAAGACTCAGATTAAGTATAGCTCACAAAATCATTGTATCTAGAGATTTTGGAGGTTTTAAATGGCCTAATTTAAACTGAATGTCAAGCGCCTTTTATTTTTAGAAACAACGATTACTTTAAATATGGCTAGCTGAATAAAATAGTGTTAGAATTGACGTAGAAAATTAATGAATTAAATTTAACAACGCCGATAAATCAGGGTTGTGACTTTTCACTAAGACCGAAATTATTTTAAGCTTTAGATGGCAAAATCATTGTAATTAATTAAAAATTGGATTATTGAGGTATGTAATATTATCACTGGTTTTATCAGAAAAGGAAAAAATGGGCAAGGTGTATAATTCAGACCTGTGAAAAAAATTCTGATTTTTTTTTGCATTTTACCAATTAGCATTTGGTGCAATTTGGCATAAAACAAAGAGTATCGATGATCAAGAGGACACTAATGAATAGAACGATTAAACTCTTGAAGCATTACAGGAGTTGATTGAAGGTGCTTATGAAATGCCAACTTGATTGTGATTAGATATTCGTAATCGCTAGCAAAGCGGAACGTCACCGGCGCCGGTATCAATCACTTACGACGGCCGGGATTACTCCAACCGGGGCGTCATCCTCTGAGGCAACGCAAATTTACATAAATAAGCTCATCTGTATTCAGCATGCAAGCCGAGAGAAGCCCATGCAACAACATGTGCCATTCAACTTGCAGACCTCTATTATTAATTGTGTACAACCATCGACGTATAATTGTTAAACTCCGAATATAATATCAGACAGAAAAATTAAGGAACTCCCGGCTCTTTTACAAAGTTTGACTTGAATTAACACATATATTGTCTCCAATAATATTCGTAAACCTACATCCTTATCAATATATTGCATTGATAGATAAAAATATGATTTATACCTAAAACTACCTATATCTACGCATTGATTGCAGTTGACTGATGTAATACCACAAACTGTCTTGAATTACGACTGTATTTGGATACTAGACAATAAAAATATTGTTACAGTATTTTTTTATTATGTAAAAGTAGAAAACGAGCATGTAGTCTATTTGAGGGTAAGTGGCTACTGCCGCCCTTGCTCACCCTTCAAACCAGAACACAGCAACGCTTGCGTGCCGACGGAGTCGAACCACAGTGGGTTCTACCACCTCCTACGTAGTTACATTTTTAAATATAATTATGTATCTCGCATCAATTAGACTGATGTCATACTAGATAGTAAAAGTATCAGGAGTCTACTTAGTTACTACCTCATTGTTGATAACTGTCGCTAGGGAGCCGTAGCGGTCAGAAACGTCGCAGTTCGTTGTCTCTACTTTAATGGAATCGCTCTTAGTTTGGGCTGGTTTACTTTATCGACACACACGTTCATTGTGTCGAGCCCGCTACAGTTTGCTGTAAACAAAACATTCCACGTGAAACTAAAATAACACGTTGTTACTAATATTTGTTCTAAGGAAGTTAGCACAGATCGGAGGTATGGTGTATGAAGCTACAAGCCTTCGTCCTGTTTAGCAAGTCCTATATTTAGCCCTTTCTTATATTATAGAAGTAGCAGACGATCGTATAGTCCACTCGATGGTAAGTGGCTACTGCCGCCCTCGGACACCTGTCATCAACTCTAGATAAGATTAGATTCCTACTTGATGTCGGTCACAGATGCGTCGCTATCCTTGAGGAGTAAGCTAGAATGCCCACCCTTACCACACACCTTGTGATTTTTTCCCAAACACTTTCTTAGTAATTTCTGTTTCATAAATCCTGTGCAAAAATGTAACTTCTAGTCCTGGGACAACCTGGGACTAGGTCATTAGCGACACTGGTGTCTCACGGCTAGTTACTTAAAAAGTTTTAAGATAATAACTATTCATGAAATAGATCTGATCATTAGAAACTAGAAACTCTTAGCACTGTATGCAATTTTGTTTGCTCAATTCGTTGTAGAATTGATGATGTTAACCGGGAAGGCACCAACGTCACACCTATTTCTAGCATTTTTTCCGTGTTGGTGGAAGGGTGTCGATTACAATTAACTTACATATTAGACGACCATCTACGAGTATATCCTCGAGGCGACAACCTATCTGCGATAAGCTTTAGCCCTCTAAAAGTCTACAGCTTGCTGTCATCTCTGAGAACCCTTGTTTTACATGAAGTTAGTTATATGGACAATAAAGAGCACTTACCATTAGGATGTATAAAAAAATCTCAAAAGTATGTGAAGTCTGCCAATACGCACTTGGCCAGCGTGGTGGAGTATGGATTAATCCTTCTCATTCTGAGAGGAGACCCGTGCCCAGCAGTGGGACAGTAATGAGTTGTTGATGATGATGATTTTCACATCGAATGATGTTATTCTAGATGCAACTTATTATGGCTAAAACGTAGCAGTATTATTTATTTTTATTTGTGAAAACAATACTCGTAAACCTATAGTAAACTTTGTAAGATAATATCAAATACTTATCTGAAACCTCCAAATACATTTTTAATACTACAGAAGCAATACTGAATTTCTTATCTCGTGAGATCTATATAAATTTGAAACTTCCCGACCAAAGTACTTTGCTGCCTAGGGACTAGCTGAGTTGTGATATTTTCGAAAAGTTACCGCGATCGCAGAGAAATTCAATCAATTTATAATGGAACAAGCCATGTTCAATTTTTTAGTAGTTACAGAAGTTAATTTGGGTAACTTTTACCATTTCCGAAAATATGCATTTTAAGTTAGAAGAAGTAAGAATAAGGAAGACGACGCACGAGAGATATTTCGTGTCGATGACTGTTGCAGACTGTCGTCGCCTGTCATTAGCGACCTTCGATGACTGTCATTAGCGATCGACGATTGACTACGGTGTTTGGCGACAGACAGCTATAATCGACGACAGACGATGATAGTCGTTGACGGTCGCTGACAATAGACGGGTGGTTCCCGTTACGGAGGGTTTTTTATAATATTGTAGTAACAAACGAGCATGCAGGTCACCTGATGGTAATTCGCTACTGCATGGACATCTGTAATCAACCCCCAATAAGATTAGAGTTCAACGGAAGGTCGTTGACCTTCTACGGCGTCGCTACCCCTGAGGACTGAGCTCAAATGCCTAGAAAAAGTAAATCTTCCTTACCACACCCTTCAAACCAGAACACAGCAGCGCTTAATTAGGCAGAAACCTAACTGGAACGGAGTGCAAAAATACCTCATTAAAATACATAATTAGCCATGCCCGAAAATTTCCCTCCGAAGTCCGCTAAAAACAATTATAATACCTCCAATAATGTAATGAAGTCCACCGAACAATGTAGGTACTAAATTATAATCCAGAAACTTTATATGTTAAAAGTGATCGTGTAGGTCGCTTCATAATAATACGCTTAAACAACACAGTTAACCCCGAATCTGCCATTAGGCAAGTTGGTCGTAGATTTAAATTTTAAGCTCGTAAATTAACCCTTCATCCTTTTGAAATAGCGAAGGGATTGGGACCTAATGGTCTATTTGTGAAACGAAATGGGCCGACCAGGCCGAGCGTATTAGACAATTTGAACATATTCTGACTTGTTCTATTTATATCTATGTAATCCTGCTACTTATGTATAAGGATATTTTGTATGATAACGGTATGTTTTTGTTTTTGTGTTTTGTAGTGATGCAATGTTGTTGATCGATATACTTTGGACTCGATAATAAAATTACTATGAGTAGCTTAGAATTTAACAGGTAGTATCTGTGATTTAATACAATATAATCGATAGTAAACAAAACATTGCTGGACAATAGCAATGTTTTAATAGTAGATATCTTTAAGTTGTGAGCAGCCAATAACAATGACATAATTTATTTTATCGCTAAGTTCCAAAAATAAATCGATAGTCTTGCTATCAATCGGCCACCGGTAAAAAAATATCGATAATCGACTTATTATAGGCAACACTAGTATTTTGGTAATATCGAAATAAATACTGTTTGCAACACACTTAGTATTCTTATAAGAGAAAATATTATTCCGCCTTCTTTTATTTTAATACTGCTTTTCCTTATATCTTACTTTAACACATTCATCATATAAGAGATTGCTTTTAGCATAAAATAAGCAGACAAAGGTATAATAATAATTCGAATTATCCGAAGAGTCACTTCTAATAATTTCGTCGGTTAATTACACAGCCACCTAATTACACGGGACAATATCGGTCCCATTTTAAACGAATTAACACATCATATTAGGGAAAATTAGTAATGATAAATATGATAAAGGGGACCGCAGCTCCCGAGAGCGGAATAATTAGATTCTGGAATATTTCTCAGGACATTCCGGTTTTGTACGGGTTTTGAACCTTAGAGTAATTATAAAATACAGAGCGAGTCTACTTAGGTATGAACGTGTGGTACAAGTGAGAACCCTAAACCTATGCGAGGCACAGGATAAAAAGTTATATTTTATGATTCAAGAGAAGTGATAATTTCGTTATTTTTTTTTTAATTTAAATATTATAAATTTAGTACGATCTTATATGAAAATTAGTAGTATATTAGAATACACTTTATAGCTCCTTTTAAACAGCAATAGCCCATTTCCATACCGTTCCAAGATGTTGACGACTTGGACTCTATGCTTATTATTACTCTCAGGTTCTGGAAATTACAGAAATGCCCTAATTTTTTTCTACCTTTTCAACTAAGCTGGACAAGGAAGACTAATTGATACTATTTATAATGTCAACCATGGGTTGCTTATTGCTCTAACGTTTTATAAGGACTAGGATCTTGGGGCATCTACCTCATTCAATTAAGAATGACGTCATTAATTTAATCATGCGGTATCAACCAAACCAAATGTATTTTCGAAATGTCAGCTCTATCGGGTAGTGATAATTGATTTGAAACCTAGTTGCAAAATTTGAACCTTAGGTACATACACAGTTCACATACATTCAAAATAACAAAGCAAAATAAATAAAAGTTTGTTTAAAGCTTCTAACATTGATTTAGCTGTGTTGTAACACAAATTCTATTTTTTATTTATTTTTTATAACAAAAAGAAGTCACAGAAAATACTTTGCATTATATAAGCAGTACTAAGACATAAAAAGTAGTATTTTCATTTGTGATATTATTTTGCAAAAGCTAAGAAGACTAGTAATGGTAAACACATTAAGGTAATTTTATTCAGGCACTTCTAGTCAAATATTAAAACAATGATGACTACATCGAAGCTAAAAAGCATCATTATATAATTTTAGTTATTCATAACGACTAGACTAAAACGTTTTAGTTCAATTACAATAAATTAATAAAATTGGCATAGTAAGGACGGTAAATGTACATAAAATTGCTATAATATCTTCAATTACTTCGTTTTAACGTTCTATTTATTTTTACTACTCTTTTTTATTTATCTTTATCTTATTTATTTCTTCGATCGATATTTAGACATGTCTGTCTTAATACTGGACATGGATCTTTTGCATTTCATCAACTGCATACTATGTCTATAGTGAACGAGCATGAAGTCCGTCTGACGTTATGTAGTCAATGCCGTCGATAACGGTCTTACATCGCTACTTTACATAAGACTAGAATAGCCTAATTCTGTCTAATAACAGCAGTGTTAAGCGCTGCTGTATTCTGCTTTGAAGGGTTCTGCTCTCCCTTACCACGGAGACATACTTTTTCGAGATTTTTCAGCTTAGTCCTCAGCGGTAGCGGCGGACCTATGACCGACCTTAGGTAGGAATCTAATCTTATCTTTGGGTTGATTACAGATGTCAATGGGCGGCAGTGGTCACTTACCATCAGGTGGACTGCATTCTCGTCTGTTACTTCCATATTATAAAAAACAATGCTAACCGCAGCTGTATTCAGGTTTAATGGGAGTGGTGGTGTATTTGTGCCGACTTGAGTCACGAAACTAAACTAATCTGGGGTTTATTATAGATGCAGTAGCCACTTGTAATTAGATTGACTGCATTGCATAATAATACACAATTCTGTAATTACAATGCCTTAAATTACAGACCATCCCGAGTTAGGCGAATCCAACGATAGCTCACATGCTAAAATCGATCAAGCCGTTTGCGTTGGAAGGCATGCCAAATGAAACATACATACAAACGCTCGAAAAACATTTCCTTCCACAGTCAGACAAATAGTAGAAATTTTACGCTTGTACTTACTATCTTTAACAAACCCGTAAACAGCTAAAAATATTAAACGATCCCATAGCACGCTTCAAAGGACTTTTTAAAGGCAGACACATACGGACGTATCGGCTTATCAAAAGGCTTCCAAATGGAACCCTGAATGTATTATAAAGAATATAAATAAAATTCCTTCAGAATTTCCCCGAGCGATGTTTTGAACAAATGCAAGGTAAATCTCGACTTTTGTTGAAGGGCAACTAACTCACTCATGTGTATGATACGATGCCTATAGAACGCATCAGTGCTCACATTCGAATAAATCAAAACTCGATTGAATAGTTATATTCGAACGCATGAGCACGGGTAATAGGGAATTTTGTTTCATTTCGCTACATTTTTGACTTTTGCAGCAAAACAACGATTAAAGATTTTTGAACAATAATCACCAATATTCTTTGTTGCAAGCGTGGCGAATTTTTTATAACAAGTAGCATATGAGAATGCAGTCTACCTGATCATAAAATATCACTGTCATTTATGGATTTCTATAAATAACTCCATATGGACGAGGGTGTTACCCGAAATCAATCACAGATGCGTGAAACTGTTAAGATGAAAGATGGTCGCCTGAAAAAGTCAGTTGGTGTTCAAAAGTTTCCATAGCAACGGAAGAATTGTCTGACACTAAAAAAGGTATGACGATGATACCCCCTCGGTCAAAATGTATTCGTTTCAAATTATACTAAGTTTTGTGCAACTGGAGGGCTTGCGACACGTCTGTCTCTCGTCAATGCCGAAATAGGACTGATTCTAGTCGACCGGCAGATTGAAATCTCACATTTAGCAACAAACGGCGGGTAGTACAATACATCTTATTAAACAAACTGTGGGTACCACATATCATTTCATCTTTTCTTATGAATTGATAAACCTATCGCCAGTACATTGGCCTTTACTTTTCGACTGATACTTATTTTTTGACAAAGTACAATTATTGAAGGTGGTATAAGAAGGTAGTTGAACCCTCTGTGATTCGATTCTGGCGGCACCACCGCCACACCTATTTATGCCTTATAACAGCAGTGTTAAGCGCTGCTGTGTTCTGGTTTGAAGGATGTGGTAAGGGAGACATACTTTTCAGAGGCATTCCAGCTTAGTCCTCATGGGTGGCGGCGCATCTGTGGCCGACCTAAGATGGGAATCAAATTTTATCTGGGGTTGGTTATAGATGTCTATGGGCGGCAGTAGCCACTTACCCTCAGGTAGATTGCATGCTCGTCTGCTACTCCTATATTATAAAAAAAAATTAAACTTCAAGCCACATGCTTGAACTGAATGCTCTGTGTCAATTGATGCAAATTTACGTTGGTAAGGCGGGCGCATTTCCCGCGCATTTCCTGTTGGGGGCAGGTGCAGAATGCTTTGTTTCCGCGTTTTGTATCTGATACCAGAAAACCTTTTCTGGGCGTTGAATAGATTTTCCATTTCACTTTAAAAGATTAAATCGTTCGGTGCGATTGGAAATATCGAGGTTTTAACTTGAAATGCATTTAAGTAAAGTGGTCTTTAATTTTAGGCAATAAGTGGTTACATTTTCAGGCTTAATGCTAATACCTGATTATTTTATACTATAGAAGTTGTACAGTCCACCTGAAACATATAGATAGATATTGCCGCTCATGAACGTCTATAATCAACTCCAGATAGGATTAGAGATTTACCTGAAATAAGCCGCAGATCTGAGGCCATCAAAAAGAGTAAGTTGAAACGCTGCGAATAAATGAGACTATCTTACCACACTGTCTTCTTGGGCAGAGAAGGTGATCACTACTAGAAGGCACCACTTTATACACTTTTCCCTGCAAAGGCTTGGCTGTTTGATCCGAGACTTCTCTAATCACAGCACAGTAGTGCTTGTATAGGGGATAAATAGTTGTAATCGAGTTGCCCCTTGTGTCATACATAAAGGGTTCAATCACCTTAAATAAAAAGTTAGAAACTGTTTAAATTATGACCCGATGTCATGTTGCAGTTAAAATTATGCAAATCTTACGTTTAAGGCATGTGACGGTCGTCGCCTTGTTGTGTTTAAAATAGAATTCCTAGGCGAGAAACAGATTTTCCGATTTTCTTTGTAAGATTGGATCTTTCCACACAATAGAAATATCAAAAGCGGTACTGGAAATAGTTTAAGTTGCGAGTAAAATGATCCAGTGAGTTTGTGCTTGTATTATATGTAAACTTGATTTTTCTGGAAAAGAATATAAATTTTGATTTATTATATACTGACGACTGGCGTGGTGGAGTGGTTATTGCTAATGTCATTGTAACACGCGTTTGTTCCAGGTTGGATCTCCGGCCAGCCAAACAAGTAAATGAGGTAATTACGAGTTGATTGACGTTTTTGGGGTGTCCGTATTTGTCTTATTGTCTTTTTATGCGTCACTTACAAGGGATTTTGGAGTAATGCTATGAGTGTAAAAAGGCGTTTATTGTGTATTTTCGACCACTGATGGACTGCCAATGGTATAAATTGACACTTATATTTATTTTATAAACTCCAAAAAACTATTTAATGGTCGATGCAAATGATATTGCTGACTCTATTTTATACCTTTTCTGCCGAATTACAAAGTGACTCCAAGTTATAATAGCAATCCAGATATCCTAAATTTAATTTAGCTCAACCCGAATAATTCCGACAAGTTTGTAATTACTAGCGAGTCCACTTGTGATTACAAACATTACCCAAAACCAGTACGCTCTTTTACATACAAATTTCCCTCTAGCCGCCCCCCAAACACATTTGTAACAGCTTATATGAAATTAAAATGTCTCGTATCACTGCTGGTTTTAGTTGAAAGTTACATTACGAAGTACGGAAAAAGGAAAATTGCGATTACCGTTTTGTATTTCACAAATGTATAACGATTTGGTAAAAATGCAATTTACAGCCTTGCGGTATTGAAATATTCCATTATGATTTTTTACGATATATAAGACACATAACACTACAATTATTATACATTTAAGGTTAAAAAAGTCTTAAGATTTCAGGTACTAGAAACGACATTGTTTTCCAAAGTTTTAGATTTTCGTTATATTAATAACGAGCAGAACCCGCGGCTTCGCCTATTGCGTTGCATTATCGAAATTTTGACGCAGGTCCCTATTTTTCTCTCCTCTGTATTAAATATAGCCCATGTTCATCAGGGATAACATAGAATTCTAATTGCAAAAGAATTTTTCAAATCGAGAATTGATTCATAATTTCGGAACCTGTTCAATTCAAACAAACAAACAAAAAATCAAATCTTTCCTCTTTATAATATTAGTACAGATTTCCATACCTGATCCGATCAGGTAT
>DWIJ01000829.1:0-10069 GCA_018248315.1 Chioides albofasciatus | reverse complement strand
GGTATTAAAGCAGGGAATACAGCTAACATACTTTATTGGTCGTCAAAGATTTTACCGACTTCCCAAAACATTTATTTAAATATTTTTTTACTTTCTAGTGACATAGAAGTCGGTTTTATTTTTTGTTAAATTTTTTTTTGATTGTCTCTATTGAAGTTATTAATTTTTTAATTTATATCACAGGCATCCCGGAGACAATCCGTTTTACAGCAACATTGACAGCATGCCAGACATCCGACCGAGAAGGAAGTCAATTCCTCTCGTCTCCGAGCTTGTAAGTAGCGCCCGAATACTTACAGTTGATTACTCGTACGGAATCCGAGTTAGCTATTTTCTTATCAGGCCGGTTTCAATTGACTATCTTACGCTGTAAAATTTTATGGGGACATAAACGTACAGGTTGTATCGGAGATTTCAATCTGTAGGTGGGCCGTGGCACAAATGCCGTATCATTTAGTTACTATGTAGCTTACCTACATTACTTTAAACTGTATCTATTGTATCATAAACTACAGCGCTTTGATGAATGATGAGTGTCATTGTTAGTCAACTCATAAGTACTTGGAATAAACGACTCATTCACTAGTTTGAATTTTAAATTTAGAACGCTCAAATTAAGGACGGCGCAATTTAAAATTTTTATACATTCCGCATACATGCAACAACTTCAAACTTGTATCAGTGACTCGAGTAATTTACTGAAATAATAGTCTAAATATATGAAAAAGAGGGTTATATCGGAGTTTTAGTTGGAGTAAGAGGGACAACACTAATGTCTTCTTTCTGCTAATTGTGCCCATGGCTCACTTGCGATTAAAATCTTTAGAAAAGGTAGATATTTGAAACTGGCCGTTGATGTTAAGCTCGACGTACGCTTCCTGATGCTTAGTAACATTAGGCGCGTAATAAATGTTTTCTTCTCAATGGAATATTTCCATATTGTGACTTTATTTCTTGGACAATTTGTGGGAGATATGAGCGATGTGTTTTTGGAAATTAATTGCAAGTGAATTTTAAATTTGGTGGACGCACAGCCGTGTGTCTAGTTTACGATGGTGATTTTGTTATAATGTTTTTAAGACAAAATATTTTGTACTTTTAGCGTTGTGTATTTGAGTAGTAGTATTTTTCGTGTTATTCGCGGATTTTCATGTAAAATATTATTCACAATATTTTCTGTATTTTATTAAGTAAATTGCATTTCATTAAGAAAATTAGGATCTCTCCTACATTTTGTCCAAACTTGATGGATACTGTAACGACTTTAAAACGGTCTATATTAACCCTTCTATCTTCTTTGATGTATTTATGTAACCTTATTATCTGTCCTATATACCTACGTAGGTTATACCTACCCAAAATGTAGAGGTTCCAATTTTTTGGAAATTTGGAACTTAAATTAGGGGTCACCTTAAATGAATAATAGATGTAGACCACTGTGCAGTGTTGACTTATTCCTGATGAAAATTAATTATGTCATTGCATTTCCCCTAAACCATGGACTCGCAGGTTCTTAAGGTATTTCTATCCCAACAACACTATCTTTCTATGCATGTTTGTTATCAGCAAATAGATTACGGCTTTTGATATGCAATATATTTATTTTCTTCTTCTTTTATTAACAGCGATCGTATGCAAGTTATTAACGTTGTTTATAAAGTTATATAATTATATGATCACAAAGCCTTTGCATGATTCTGCTGTTAGTTCTGTTCTATTTTACTTTCAATTTAATTTAACAAACATTTGTGTAACATTTGGTTTCAAACGCTTTGCACGCGCTTGGTCAGTTATAAAGAAATATTAAAACAGACTCATTATTTATTCAACAGTAATATGTGTCACATTTTTGAATTACTGAGTTTATTGTTGATACACGACCACGTTTTCGTTTGATGACATTTCATGCACAAACATTTGTACTATTTGTTCGAAATTTCAATTGGATATGTCAAAAAGTTTAATAAGATTGGAAAGTTTGTACTTTAAATTAAGTAGATAAGATTGCGACGTCAGTAACAGATTAAAAAGCTTGAGAAACAGCTAATAAGAGAACGGCATGTGTAGAAGAGTTACTTAGAGAATTTACTCTTGCAGAGTGATTTTCTAGCTAAATATAAATTTCTCAACTATGTAGCATTTCAATATAATTGAAGTTTTAGGAGAGATTTTTATACACGTTAATTATTAATTTTTTTATTGAATATTATTTTGTGGAATGTACTTAAATATTTTTTAACTGTTTAGACAATGGCTGCTACGAAACGGAATGCCGGATTGACGTCAGCTGTTCATCGGGCAACGTTAAATGATGAGGAGTTGGTAAGTATAAGATATAGAAGATAAGATAAGATTATCTTTTGTTATATCTTTTAGGTAGGACCATGTAATGCGGGCTCACACGCCTGCCGCAGGACCGATTTAGGGTGCATGGTGGTTGTGGCGATATCGGGAGTATCTGTACACACTTGCCTGCCTTGCAGTGTTCCAGAGTATATTGACCTGCTTAGGTTATGGCGGCAGGGGCAATCTAGGGACCAAGGATGGTCTCTCGCGCCTGCCGCCCCACTGCAGGGCCGATCTCGGAAATTGCCCCTGCTTGCCTACACACATCACAATTAAGGGGACAATTTAGGGCCATCCTAAATCGTCCCTGCGGCAGGTATGTGAGTGGCCCGTTTAAATTTCATCTGTAGAATTATATATTCCGATAATAATTAACAATATTTAAAGCAATCTAAAGCTGATGTTACGTTGATTTCAACAATTTGTTAACTTACAATGAATCAGATTGCTAATTTACTAAAATTGATTTCCAATTTAATCTATATACAATTATGGCAATTGGCTTTCGATTGATATTCAGCGTATTGTTTAATTAGGTCGCGTGTTTTACATCTACAAGAATTGATTGTGTAATAAAATTTAAAATCGCTATATAATTATTTTCTGTAGTACGTAATACGATGACTTAGTAACATAAAAAGTAAAGAGAATATTTTTGTACTTTTATTGATTTATCTTGAAATCTTATAAAAACATTTATTGTACTTATTTTCACAGATTCTATAAGTATCCAATTTAAGTTATAAGCAAGTTATTTTATTGTAATGCTTAAATACGTTGCTTAGACCTTCAAATCATGAATGACAGAATCCTCTCACAGACGTATTGCTAATGACAAATACGTCTGGTGAAAGTTCGATAAACTATTCTCGGTTGATTATAGAAGACTACGACAATAGACCGCTAATTCAAACACAATAAATATCGTCAAAGCCCATTAAATAATGAGATGTGTTCCAGAAAATGCACGTGTACAAAAAAACGTTACAAGCGCTCATATACCCCATATCGTCGACAACGCCTCACAACTTTGTCCTATGGACGGCCACATCGCCCACCTACTGCTACGAGTGTGAAGGTCTTCTATGGGGTATAGCCAGGCAGGGTGTTAGGTGTACGGAGTGTGGTGTGAAATGCCACGAGAAATGCAAGGATTTGCTCAACGCTGACTGCCTACAGAGTAAGTGGAGCTTCATGATGCTTGTAAGTGTGAATTGGTTTTATTGTGTTAGGCGTCTATTTGTTTCGTAAATCGTTAATTTCCACATCATTCATTTGTACGGCTTTCTATACGTAAGTCTTAATATTTATGCGTATTTGTATGATAAGTACAGCGAAGGAAATGTAAGTTGTAAGTAAAAATCTCTTCGCTTACCTACTTGTTTGGCATAATAATTTTCGTCTTAAATTTGTATGTCGTTATCTAAACGGAAAAGTTTACATGGAAAATTCATTGTCACTTATACAGTTACAGTTGTTGTATTAATTCGCAGATATATTATTTGCTAAGCATTTTTTAATTAGTATTTATCATTTGATTTATAATATTGACAATATGGAATAAAACCAATTCCCACTTCTTTCATCTGTTAATAACAATTTTTAATCTATATTCTTAAAAACCCAGCCTAAACACTCAAAATAAACCACCCTTTTCCCTATCTTCTGTGTCGTGATTTTAACCCTTTAACTATTGAACCTGTCTCTAAATTAAATATCTAATTATTTGTGTCAAAAAGATCGTTACTTCATAAAGTTCTAGACTGAATCGAATTAGGTCGTAATCTTTAATGAGTACCACGAGCGCCATTCGCCCTTATTAAACATGAGTAGTGTCGAGCATCTCTCAGATAGGTCACTCATTGAAGACAAGATCTCTTTTGCACGAGGCTGTAAAAATCGGCCTAAATTTTAAGGACGTGAAACTTCATTTATACAAATAAATTGACGTTACTATATAATTTACCATAACTGAAATTTAGAAAGAAAAGAGTAACTCACGAAAGTGTACCGAGTTAATTTTCGTCGAATTTGAATAGTTTAAAAAGTGTCAGTTCAAGGTTTTAGTAACTAAACTCACTTACTCATTTACGTAGTCGTGGCTTCAATCAGTAAAATAATATTTCAAATTAAGTATATTATGAAAAAAAAACTATATGCTATGAAGACAACATTAGTTGAGAATAGATCCTCGCAACTCCATGAAATGTTTTAATAAAGTTTTCTCTGTCTACTTACCAATTTTAAAATTAAATTTTACGTAAAACTGTCTTTCATAAGTATAGAACAAAAGCTAAGTTAACACTTTTCGTGACTCGATACTTAAATAAAAGTGTAACTTTACAAAGAAATTAAACCGTTAAACACTGAATGATACTAAACGGGTCATCTAGAATTCTAAAGACCTTTGTTCTTTGTGTCTGAGTGCAGACTCCATTCATATTGTATCTTCTAATAATTTTCATTTCTATTTGAAAATTTAAAGTCTTTGCTCAAAATTATTAGAACTATAAAATGTAAGTTGTTAATAAGCTTTGTCAACTTTATTCCACTGAATTTTAATTTTGTATAAATGTAATAAAACTATACTATGTAAATTGTAAGTGCAGAATGCATAAGTAAGTTACACTTTGCTTATTCTCAGATTACTTATTTCAATGTCCTAAAAAAATCATTGCAGTTTTATGTGACAGTTAGGAGAAGTCAGAATAATAAGTCGTAAGAACATCCAAATAAATCCTTCATATATTCTTATTTTTTCTATTTTTTCATATTGCAATTATATGGAACGAAATGAAGTACCGATTTTGAAACCCCTAATGCTAACTGTGAGACCCAAGCTTGTTCTCCCCAAGTGCTAGATTTAGCTTTCTATGTGACAGCTACGGAAAGGTAATAAAATATAAAAATATCGTCGTAGCCAAACTTTAGTCCGATTTATGCATGAGTACAATATTGCATGACGGTCGTTTTATACGCTACGTTTGTAAGGAGGCCTGTTTATCAGCGCGGACTATCGGCGCTGATAATCGGCGCGGACTATTGGCGCTGACTGTCAGCGCTGATTGTAGGCGCTGATAATCGGCGCTGATTGTCGGCGCTGATAAATAATCAGCGCTGATTGTTGGCGCTGATAATCGGCTACTGAAATGTAGCGTATGTCTAAACTCAGAATCACGAAACACGACCAAGATCATTAGTTAAGACCGAAAATCAGCTCTAGACTAGTCAAAGACATCACATGGTCTCACGCAAAAGTCCGAAATGATCATTTCTTACGTACCCGTTATATTTCTTTCACTGTGATTGTTGTGTTCATTTATTTTACTCAATGACCTCATATAATAAGCATGGTGTAACCCTGAAGTAACCTCTCGCTTCATCGGTGTGCATGGCTATCGGTATACGATTGAAACACATACCTATTTTCTAAATTATAACTCCAATAATTCGGATTTAGAATCACGTTTGCACTTTCATTAGGCGGGCAGTCGGATAGTAAAGTAAAATCTAAAGTTTAACTAGTTACTACATACAATGTCGACTGCACGTCATGTCATACAAAATCTACACTTTAAAAGCGTCTTGTTTATATGTTTTCATATAATAATTTCTTAATATTTCGATTAACATTTTTTGATATTTACGTTTTTTATTGTGGAGTTTTTTTTAATTCGCTTTTGTTACTAAGCTTCGCTTCCACGTATTGTATGTATGTACTTCTTATTCCGGTTTTACCTTATTTCGTGTTTTTGTTGTGTCATTTCTAAGTATTCAGTAAATGTTATCTTGATGTCGTATGTTTTTGAAGTGTAGATGGTTTGATCACATTAGGGTTTCCGGTCCTATCACTCTCGATCCCTCCGGTCGCCCCGCCCAGCGCCAAATTGTGAAGGCCCCTTAAAAATGTGCTATACTCTTCTCTACCTTACTTTACATCTCACACTATCTAACACACCGCTCTTCTAACGAAAATGCCTAAGCTTGAACCACGTGCGCCCCAGAAAACAGAGTCATATGTGCCTGTTAGCAAATGTGTGCACGCAATCCAGTATCTGTCCACTTCGATATTATATGTGGTCTTAGTTTACTTTCTTACGTGTTTTACTTTAGATTACCGCGTTTCTGTGTTTATTTCTAGTTATTCCTATGTTTCACTTAACCCTTTAAAGATTTCTAAACGCTTGAAAAGCTAAACCAAAAATAAACAGCTGTTGTTTAACGCTAGTAGTATGCTACGGAGCTAACAAACGATACTTATACAGATAAATATAAAGGATTGTTCGATTCTTTAAAGCAATTTCCTTTTTACTGGATTTAATGCCGAACAGATGGAGAGGAGGTCTGAAATGTGGAAATAGCTTTGGGA
Organism: Chioides albofasciatus; assembly: GCA_018248315.1. Classification (NCBI taxonomy): domain Eukaryota; kingdom Metazoa; phylum Arthropoda; class Insecta; order Lepidoptera; family Hesperiidae; genus Chioides; species Chioides albofasciatus. Next base: position 3,354 of record DWIJ01000829.1, on the reverse strand, counting down.
TGTCAATATTTCTTGTAGAGGCTTCGTGTTCGGGTTTGCCCCGACTGGCGCCGCTCGGGGTGAGTGACCTTATCAGATCTGACGGTCAGTACCAGCACGGTTATGTTTCGTAATGTTGGTATCTGGTGAGGTTGTAGCTTACGGGTGGTCGTGGCAGGCCTGAACGCGGGGCGGGGGGGCCATCCCGGCGCATCCCGCGGCTTCCAAGAACTACGTTGGCACCGCCTGAGCAGTGTGTTTCGCAGGGGCCGCTGAGAAATCGTCAAAACACGGCGCCGAGGACAAGGCCAACTCGATTATTACGGCCATGAAGGAAAGGATGAAACAACGTGAACGGGATAAGCCGGAAATCTTCGAACTGATCAGGTATTTCACGTATTCATACTTGGCACTACTATATTATATGACCTAGTCATTTGTTAATCATCAATTATAATCAACTATGCAATAATATCCAGAATATTGTACCCATATACCTACATAGTGATAGTTATGTATACATAGATATTTCAACAGTATTAACATTTGTTCCAGTTTCAGAAACTTTATATTTATAGACCAAGTTGAATGGTAATCGAAAAGGTACAGATTTTTATCATTATCGAGCGTGGCTTCCTAGCCTCGACGGAAGTTTGATGCATATTGTGTGTAACAGACGCGTGTTCAGCATCGAAGCAGAGGGGCACGCGGCACACATGAGCACCGTGAAGCAGTCGGTCCTCGATGGCACGTCCAAATGGAGCGCGAAGATCGCCATCACAGGTTCGATGATGTGTCGTGAATAACCGTTACTCCACAGATCACCGCGCGAAGACTGCGAGGCTCCAGCCGCCACCGACACACACACGACACTAAATTCTTTCCTGTTTTTCGTTTCATGTGGCGCCAGGCGGACTTTTAGCGTCGACCCCGACACTCACATTGACACCCTCGAACAGGCCAAGCAGGTCACTATCGAAGGAACTTCGAAATGGTCCTGCAAAATCGCCATCACAGGTTTGCTGTGGTCTTTTGCGGCTACGAACCGCACGCTCGCAGATTTGGCTCTATTAGACCGACTATTCGCCTGACTTCTATACTCTTGTTGAAATCTGCTAAAAATTCATGTTCGTACATATATGGCCCCTAAACGCAGACTAACATTTGAGTAACATAACTCGGCTTTATAAAACAAGTGTTTAAATTTGTTCTCTGAGCGTAATTTATCAAGCTACAAATCATTCGTAAAGTTGTCTCGATAGTAAAAATAAATGCATAGTATTTTGAGTATTTTGAGTAATTTAGTCGAGTAAAACTAGCTAACGCCGCCGCCATAGTAAGTAGATACTTACGCAGATGCGTAAATACGCAATAAATTCGAGTATATAATGATCATGAATAGTAAAAAATGTAGTATTTGTGCAAGTTATTTTGTATGCCGCGTGGTGCCGGCCTAAAATAACACCACTTTCCGTGGATGATACACGAAGAAACTACGGAACGAAATCTGGAAGAAGTGCGTTTTCTTCAAGTCCAAGAGAGCGAGTAGTGATCTTCAACATGATAATGATGACTTTGTAAGAATTTTAGTGTTTTTTGTATCTTATGGTAACAAAACCTCTACCACTGTTTTTGTCTTTAGGTTGCCCGGCTATGGTAAGGCAATTCATGAATTTTACTTTCAATCTAATTCACACGATTGACAATATAATTATTACTAATCTTATGTATCTAAGTGTTCTGTTCCATTTGAGGTTGACGATAGATATTTATTTTCTCTGTAGTGATCATATGACCACCTAACATCAAGTGGTACTTTTGATTCTACTGCATTTACATACCTTAGTTTAAATACTTTTAACATTAAAATAACCTGCACAAGTACTACAATCGCGGTATTGAGTCATATACATATAAGTATTTGGGTCATCTTAGAAAGTACGTTATAATTGTGCGACATCATCGTCTCAGTAGCCGTTGTACGCTCTTAGAAATAACATAATAGTTTTTAGCAGATTTCAACCACATTCTATGCAACCTTACTTCAATTACTAACCCAGTCCATTCACGGTCGTTAGTGCACCGCCTCTACTCACAAAACGACAAAACATAGCTTGTTTTGTTCATGAACACGATAAGGAAATTCCACGAATCACAACATTTTATGTGATCAAACATTACTTACAAATAAATAACTAAAAGCACACGGTACGAACCTCTTAAAACACGAATTCACAAACAGAATAATCACAACAACTTTTATTAATATAGCAAAACCACTCGGAGCACGATTGCTCGATGTTATCACAGAAATGCATGAAAATCACGAAATGACATGACTTTTTATAGCTACCAACAACTCATACTATGATGCAACGACATCAGTTTGATCATAACTTTGATTTTTCAGATTGATCTAGAAACCTACTTGAGTAGATTTTTTGAATAAATAGATGAATGCGTTTTTGAATTTAGCAAAATCAAAAGCATGCAGGACGATGAACCCCAAAACTTTGAGAATAAGATCCCGTCTTTCCTCTCTGTCTCTCTTCTCTCTATCTATCTCTCTCACTTCTATCAAACTTTCGATTCGTGAAAATTCCGAAACGATTAGATTTTCATCCCCGAGCATATTTTTACACTTGTTTGAAACTTTCTTCTTGGACAAAGTTTGCATTAGAGTTGCGATAATGTAGTCGCTATGTTCAAGTTGTTTTAGATCGAGTTTGGTCATACATAGAACTTGGTAGATTTGAAGCTAGCGTCTTCTCCTTGACCCCGGCCTGTTCTAATCACAGGTAATCCGTTTTTAGTGACCCAACAGGTAAATACTACAAATCAACGGTGCTAATGACTTTACGGTGCGGTAGTCTAAAGCGTAAGGTAAGTAAGCATATCAAATTAACGCATCACTACTAATTAATTAAAGATATTTACTAAAAGTATATCAATATTGCTTTTGTAACATAGATTAATGTAAATAACGAAAAGTATTACAAATTAAATGCAGTAACTAAAACAGTTGTTAAATCTAAAAGTAATGCTTATTGATGAGTATTTATGCTAAATTATATTGATAGACAATCATTTGAACATTTCATTGTCGAATCATTATTGAGTTAAAAAACATTACGTATAATAAATTATAAAAGAAAAGACATTGAGTTCAATTCTTAAATGGAAAGAAATAAAATTAGCTCTGAGAAATCGTTTGTGAATGAAATTGCATTGATCAACAAATGGACAGATGGATAGACAGTTCTCTTTTATTGCTTTTATCCGTTTCTTTCAAGGAACACCGATTATATTGGATATCAAATTAAACGTATTTGATTTATTTTCATTTTTGTAAAGGAATTTATATTTTAAGCGAAT
>DWIJ01000828.1:0-10073 GCA_018248315.1 Chioides albofasciatus | reverse complement strand
AAGCTGGAATGCCTCGAAAAAGTATGTCTCCCTTACCACACCCTTCAAACCTGAACACAGCAGCGCTTAACACTGCTGTTATAAGGCAGAAATAGGTGTAGAGGTGGTGCCGCCGGAGTCGAACCACAGAGGATTCTACCACCTTCAAAGCTAGTCATAATAACAAAAATAGTTTCTACGTATCACGTAAACTTCAGGGTGAATGGTACGTTTATACAGAAATATCGGAGTATGTAGTTACATTATTAACGACTCATTGGTTCGATTCCCGACGTAGTTACTAAACGAGTATATATTTCCAGTAAAGACTAAACATATTTTTCCTTTGGAATATGTTTTTATATCTACGTTCACGATCTCTTGGCAACGAGCTCCGTATAAATGTCTTTGAAGTTGTTACTTTAATTTTGTTTATATCTAATTTATATTTACGTAGGATTCACAAACGATAATATTTTTTCTCTGTCATTCACAAAATTCTAAGTTAAATAAATTGTGCTTAGATATGTTTTACCTTCCTTTTTTTAAATTTTGTATACGTATTGTCTGTAAAAAATAAAATAACGCTTTCTACACTCACAGCCCCACACTAAGATCACCTGTATCGTGGGTGCCATGGACATACACAAATACCCAGATCCAGAAACAGAAATCTATATTTATCATTTAAATATCAGTCTGGCCGGGGATCGAATCCGGGACCCTTTGCGCGTCAGTCAGTATTTTAACCGCACCGCCACGCGGGTCGTCTCAGATAATTAGATATGAATTATAGATAATCTAAGTACCAATCGATTACCCTTTAGAAGTTCCTTGCTGGATTGCTCCACAGGCCTGCCTTAGAAAGAGGAGGTTTGCCGTAAGGGCAACCGCAGTAGGTAACAACGCAGGTAGGTACTATTGATTTTCTGAATTAAATCTATAGTTACTGAACAGTTTACATACCATTTCTAACTTCCGATTACAGAGTGAAAAGGCGGATTGGTAGACTTCACTTGGGAACCTGTTTAAAGGACTCTCAGGCGATTAGGTTTCATCTAAAGTTTCTCTTTACCGTAATAGAATGAGGTAATTTTTCTTAGATGCACAAAAAAAATTACTTTTGTGGTAGCTTTTCTAAAAAACTACGACATGTACATTACAAATAACTTCATGATGTTGATTTTCGATGTCGGTAAAACTCAGTCACATAATTTTTTCCCAACGCGCCAAAAAAATATAAAAGAACTTCAAAAAGTATTCACGACCACACCAAGTAAAATCATCGTAGCTAAATAAATGTTTCTCATAATTTTATTACAAAATATATTTTCCTTCGCACTTAAGTCATATTTCATGTCTATCTCTTATTTAGCGATTCCATTATTGTTTGAGGCCTAAATCATTTATCTGTGGAGCAAAACAATACAGAATGCCATTTAGCGGAATTGAGGTCAAAGCTAAGTTTCATTTTGATGGATTTAGGGAAATATTGCATGGAATAGTAGTGGAAAAGTGGCGATGAGCGAACCGGGCTCAGGCAGGTATTGTTCCGTAGGTAATGCGTTTTCTTGTGTTTTTAATCTTTTGATTTAAAGATGTAGTAACTAGTAACTGTGCCAGATTAAATTTGAATTTTTTTCATAAATATTCCGATTTGTTAAATGTTACAGACCTTTTTCTTACAAATCTTTGTCAAAGTAATCGGTACTTTAGTGACCATATGTTATAATGAATGTACTACACCTAAAGTACATGACTAATGTACATACTTTATTTCTGCATGATCCTTATAGCAGTAGTAAGGTAGGTTAAGTAGTTATTAAAAGTCATAATAGGTAAGACGCATTCTCACCTGCATACCCATTTAGCTCTGTCGCAAATATTTTAAAAGTTGTAAGGCGGAGTGAAATTAGTACAAAGGTAAAACATAATATGTACATATCTGTGCCCGATCACCTCATTCATCTCAGGTTGTACTCCAATCTTGATCCTACTTGGAATTCCTCGTGATATCATTGAGGGTCATTATTTGTAATGACCATGAAATAGTCTGCATATTCGTTTGTAATTTTATAGCTCGTCGTCAACCCATTACTACTCTACTGTTGAAAAGGGATCTTTTCCAAAAGTAAGACGAGTTCAGGCCATAATTCACCACACCGGCTAAGCACGAATTGGTAATCTTCACTCACCTTTTTTTAAATAACCCTCAGGTAACCTTCTCGCCGTTAAAGCGAGTGATAACAATGTATTTTAATATACAAGTAACTATGAAAAATCAGGCGTATCAGGAATTTGAGGCCTCTCGATCGAGAAGTCCTACTTTCGGCTACTAAGCTATCACTTGCATTACGCTACTTTAGGCATGTGTAAAAGATATATTCGAACCACAATCTCCATAAAGAAAAATATCGGGTTAGGTCCATCCAATTTCAGTAAGGAACACTAAAAGTAAGTAGGTGACCGAGATACCGGGAGTGTTTGAATGAAACGACGAGTCACGGCTATTTGCTTCTGTAAATTTGGCTATAAGTAACGCCTCGCCCGGGACAAATATACGGTAAACGGCTTCTGGGTCGGTTCGGTTAATAGATTGATTCAACACAGTCAGACCATACTTTGTTGATATCGAATCAAGCGACCCATGACATTGTTCAAACATTCAATACTAAACCGGGTCGAACTTCGATGGTATGGTAAGCTCTAAAGATTAGGTTACCGGTAAGCTTAAGTAAAAGTTAAATGAAAGATAGATTAGTATACCACTTTTCGAGGTTTGATTACGGTGTTGTAACCACTTACACCATTTTCGGCATTTTTAATAAAGTAATAGCAAATCAGCATGCAGTCCGCCTGATGGTAAGTCGCTACTGCTCATGGACATCTGCAATCAACCCTCGAAGTTTACATTCCTACCTGAGGCCATTCATGCACCACTATGTCTAAGGACTCAGCTGGAATGCCTGGAAAAGGCATGTCTTCCTTAAACACCTTTCAAATAACAATGCAGCAGCGCTTACCACTGCTGTTATCTGATACACCAGGTATTTTGGCGATCAGCCAATTTATTTTATTAAATGCGAAATTCCTTTCCGTCCAAATTTGAAGTACACGATGTTACGAAACGCTTTCATGGCATTAATTAACGCTTCAAGCGAGAAATAAACATTCATTTTTTAATTGAAATCACGTACATTTCTTGAAGAGGAAAATTATGAAGGTATTAAGAGTTCTAAAAAATTTAACTACATATAATTAACAAATCAACATAACATATTAACTTGTTTGAAGGGTAGTGCACGATCGATGCATCTTTGTTCCGAAAAGCAGCAAAAACGTTGACCCAATGCTAAAAGTAACTAATCTGCCGAGGCACTTAACTGATTACGAATACCTACACTTTATACTTAAAAAAATAAAGCTACTTGCCTGGAATTTCAATTCCTGGGTTCACGCAGTGATACATCAAATTTCATTAGCCTATTCTTTTATCTATCTTTTATCGCGTCTCCTACATTTTCTTAAACCCCATTAACTATTCAATAGATTTATACCATTGTCTGTTAATGTAACAAGTCTTCCATGTAACATCTTTCCTTAAGTGGTTAATTAGAATAGGTTTGAGAAACTCAGTCGATCAATGAAGTAGTTAGGGACCGCGTACGGTTGCTCCATAACTAAGTTAGGACGTGATCTACCCCAACGTTCGGAAGTAACTTTCTTATATTTTAAGTAACAAATCTGTACTTTATAGTATTGAGTTTGTACTTACTATTATACAAAACTGTTACTTTGTTTATACAAAAACATAAGAAATACTTTTTTATATCCAAAAGTAACACTCTTAAGCGTCGTACATGTAACACATTTAACTTAACTGTAACCTAGTCTAGGTAAAATTAGATTCCTACTAGAGAAGTCTACATAGATGCAGCGCTACCACTGAGGACTACACTGGAACGCCTCTGTAAAGTATGTCTCCTATACCATTCCCTTCTAACTAGAATACAGCGCTTAAGGTTGTTAAGACGAAATAGTTGTGGCAGTAGTGCCGCCGGAGTCAAACCAAGAGTTATACCATTTGCTTCAATAATTTGTGTTATTTGCATTTAGCATATTTCCCCAAAAAGAACCTCAGTTACAAATAGCGAAACACATAGCTACACTTTAATAGTTTCGCAGCTCAATCATATCGTATTAATGCGTCCATTTGCAAGCGTGTGGCCTACTCTACAAGTGGTACGTTTACCTTCGCATTCGGGGTAACCCAGTCTCGGTAATGGCGTTTTGGTTGGCAAAATGGATTGGATAAGGATAATGCGTGCTAGAGAATATTAGGTGATAGAATATGTAGGTTCTAAGAATGTTAGTTACATGCGTTATGGTAATGGACATATAAAAATACAGTAAGTGTTTATATATCTAACAGAGTTATAATGTAGGACAAATAATTGTTTTACCCAATTGTAGCGGGGATTTTTTTCGTGCGTATGTACCTATGTATGCCTCATTCTTTGGCACTCTCTGTAGGCCAATTGGCTGAACGAATTTTACATATGGGATGTCGTGAATGGCGTGACATATGCTTTATTTCTAGGAATTTCCAGCAGACCATTTCTTTGTAAATTTCTTTAGCTTAAATATAATTCTAAAGTTTACAATAACAGAAATTTTAATTTTCTTTATGGATACTAATATTTTGAAGAGGAAAGCTTTGATTTTTTGTTAGTTTGCTTGTATGTTTGTTTGAATTGAATAGGCTCCTGAAACTACGTGACGGATTTGAAAAATTCTTTTACCATTAGAATCCTACATCATCCGTTATGAACATAGGCTACATTTAATACGAAAAAAAAATAGGGACCTGCATGATAATTTTGATAACGTAACCCAACGGGCGAAGCCGGCGGTTCTGCTCATAAGCAATTTTACGCAGTCGGAGTTTCAAGAAAAATGTACTTCTTTGTAAATTTCTTTAGTTAAATATAAGTTTAAAGTTGTTATAGAGATTTTAATTTTATTTTATTGTTATATTGTTATATCGTCCATGATACCAAGCACGTAAAACTACTAGATTCTAGTGGTCGTAACTATCCACAAAGTTAAGCAACGTCGGGAGCATTCAGAAGTTTAATGTCTGACTGTTAATGGCCAAACTTCATGCTTGCCTTCCACTTTCAAGGGTATAGTAGATTTGAGGGACTTCTCTTAAAAGGGATGCAAATATACAGACACAGAATAGTAACTTATCATTTTGATGTCTGCCTATGTGTAGACGTCGTTGAATCATCATTGTCAACAACTCTTTGACGTTGTCGAAAAAAGAAGATTCTCTTACCTACATATAATTATGACGAACGGTGCTCATCGGATGAAGTCATTAAGTGGTTACTGCAAACATAAATACTGTCTAAGATATATGCAAATAGATCAAGATATTGAACTAAATTGGAATGCCTCGAAATACGAGTATATCTGATTTAACAAATCAGTAATACTACTACCACTATACAGCAAAAATTGAATAGCAGTGGTGCCAAATCAAATCACGTAGAGTTCTACTACCTTTTTGTACTAGAAATATTTCCGGCGATAAGACCGCAAAGTAATTTAGCATAGTCAAGTGATAGGAATCTTTTTTGTGCTCTATAATACTGACGCGAAACAAATTATTCAAAAATATTCTGAAAGGTATACTACTATGTATTATATTATGCTACGATTAAGGGCAAAATACTTCTAAGTTATATTCAAGAGACAAGTAACAATTCAGAATTGCTGACAAAATTGTATACCTTACTTTTTATTTCTTTTGTGATAACTTTTTTTATAATATAGGAGTAGCAGACGAGCATGGAGTCCGCCTGATGATAAGCGGCTCCTGCCACCCATAGACATCTATAATCAACCCCAGGTAAGATTAGATTCCTATCTCAGGTCGACCACAGATGCGCCGCTACCCATCAGGACTAAGCTGGAATGCCTCGGAAATGTATGTCTCCCTTACCACACCCTTCAGACCAGCAGCGCCTAATACTGTTGTTATTAGGCAGAAATAGGTGTGGCGGTGGCGCAGCTGGAGTCAAACCACAGGGTGTTCCATCTTTTTACATTAACAATGTCAATATTTCCTAAACTTTATCTCAATAAAATAATTAACTTAAAAGTTATTACAAGTACAAACACACTAGTAAAATAATTAATATATGAAAACATATTCTACTCATTAATAAAAACGCTTGTTTTAACCATTACCTTTATTTTATAGCAAACCATTACTTGCAATTACATTTCTTCTGTAACACTCGAATAACCCTACCATTAAAATTAATTAGACACATACAAACCACTTCATATACAATCTTCTCATTACTTCGCTTCATACGCGACAATTACTTTGTACCCTTTAAAGAGCTCTACAACAATTTCAAAGTACATTTCAGGTATCATTAGGGTGAAGGTACCAATTGCGGTCACCTCGCGGGTCCGTGACTTAATCAAGTAGCCATGTCCAGTTAACTGTGTCAACCGGGATACCTTTTTGTGTCGTTTACCCTACTTGCGGAAGCAGGTAGCTGTAACGATGTTGAAAACTCTTAATGACATTATTTATTTTAATAAAGTTATTTGGAATAGATGATGCTAAAATGATTTGACGTGTACGAGAGGCTGACACTGTATAACCATAAATAGGGTGTGTGATTGATCTTAAAGACCCTTTTTTCAACATTGTGTTATCTCAGCATGTAGTGGTTCATTTGAGTACGCACTTCCCTATTTTCAGCCGGTTTTTGCCGTTCATGGACATCTATAATCAAGACCCTAAACAACAGAAACTTTTATTTAAATTGATCATGGAATACATCCATCTCCTGATACTCTTAATAAATTAGTTACGAGTAGAATAGAATAGAATAATAACTTATTCATGGTAAATACAAAAAAGCAAACAAAAAGAAATACTCATCAGTAACATATGCCAAAATTTTATGATTCGGAAAGTGAATTTTCCTAACATTCCAACCCTATTCCAGCTCAAACCACAGGAACGCCACAGACGAACGTCAAATTTAAGCACAACCACTTTGTTGCGAAACATATACGTAAATACAGATGCTGATTAAACTTTGAATCGTTTCGTCCAAACCTCAAACAGATATACAATAAACCATTATCTATCCTAATATTATAAAGAGGTAAGAGTAGATTTGTTGTTTGTTTGTTTCAATTGAATTGGCTCCGAAAGTAATGGACGGATTAAAAAAAATCTTTCACCATTAGAATCCTACATTATCCCCGATTAACATAGGCTATTATTTAATACGAGACAAAAAGAGAGACCCGCGTGAAAATTTCGATAATGTAACGCAATGGGTGAAGCCACGGGTTCTGCTCGTTTTATATAAATATCCATAACATGTGCTACCACCCTTCAGCTTATTTCTGTTCATAATGTTCCACGTTCAGTAATGAAACTGACTCATCGATTTTTCCATGTTTTCATCTTGATTAAAACAGAAATCTTTTTATGCCTCCGTTCATTGAGATGAAAAGCCGGAGTGAATCAAACTGTTGCTGTACTCCATTTTGTGAAATATGTTATCGGATAGCTTTCTGCTATTGACTTTAACGGATAGCTCTATGGATTTATACTGTTGTTTTTATTTCTGTGTGGTCAACGACTTTGCTGCTTCTACTTTTATTGTTATTGGGTCTTAATTCAAGCAAAAGTCAATGCTGAGTAGCTTATTAGTATGATTGATGCATTTTGCAAAGTATCTACTCTGGATAAATTTATTTTTGCTTCTATTAAGTATATTGTACATGCAATTTTTCTATTTTAAATCTAGTGAAAAGTTGAACGTGAGTTTTCCTGAGTCCGGTCAGATCCGTTACCACTCCTAACTATTAAGGTGTGAAGTGTCTGGGTTTACGAGTGGATGATGATGATCAGGTGGTCGAAACATAGACGTTCGTAACGCTATAACTTGGTGTGGTAGTGTATCTTCCCGGTCCAAATAAACCGATTCAACCAACTTTCAACCTGATACATACTCTCAAATGTCAAATTTCAAATGTATCAATGCATTTTTTCATTCCGTTCAAAATAATTGAGCAAAGTGTCCACACGTGTTGGTCTTTAAAAATCCCGTTGAAACAAAACTCGACCTTACGCCGAACGCCGCCGATACGCCGAACCTTATGTTTATACATATTTTTGTAAAAACATCATAGAACGTCAATATATTAAAGATGTTAGAACCATTTGTGGTTCGGCTCCGGTGGCACCACCGCCACACCTATTTCCTAATAACAGCAGTGTTAAGCGCTGTTGTGTTCTGGTTTGAAGGGTGTGGTAAAGGATACATACTTTTCCGAGGCATTCCAGCTTAGTTCTCAAGAGTAGCATCTGTGGCCGACCTCAGAAAGGAATCTAATCTTGTCTGGGGTTGATTACAGATGTCCATCGGCGGCATTAGCCACTTAACATCAGGTGGACATGCTCGTCTGCTACTCCTATATATAAAAATATACAATTCTCAATAACAGCTGCTATAACAACGATAAATCGGACTTTCGTAGTTTTTTCTACGATAAAATAGGCGTTCTCTATAAGGCATCGCTGGTAGTTCTTATTTGCTTCGCGTTCTCGATTTCGACGGGCCCAGGGGTACAATTTATTGGAAGTCTTGTTCGAGACTACATAAATGCTACATGTTATTCTGTTTTCAATGACTTTTGAAATAACATTTGTTTTGTAGTAAATTCAATACAATATATTTATTGGTTTAAATATGTTTTCATTATTTGCTTTGATATGATTGAAATAAAATTTTATTGAAATAATATTTTGGATAGGCCTACAGGGAACTTACGAATTGTCAGTATCAATGTTTTTTGAAGATTTAATAACGCGCTATAATTATTTGTCGTTGTATTTCATAAAACATATTTTTTCATGATTTTTTTTTCAATTTTTTTCAATCCCTTAGAGATCAGTTCGTTTCGAGGTTAATTCATATTTGACCAACTTTCAATATTAATTGATTTAAACTTTGCTCTAAAATCAAATATTGAAAGAGTCACGTTACGTGTGTATTGATTGCATAAACCCTTATTCGTATTTTATCCAAACTTTCTTCTTCGTTGCATTTCCAATTTTTAAAATAACGTCAAAATTGAGCATCAACTCAAATCCTTCGAAAGCCCTTCTTTATTAGGACAATGTCTCACTATCTACGAAAATAATACTGATATGAGTTCGGATTTTACTTATCATAATTTACAAATCATGTGTTTAAATTTAGGTAGCACTCGATACGTATGTAATCTTCAAAGGCAGTAGGAAATTAAAATGTCTTTTTTATTTAAATTATCAGTATGTTTCGCACCTAACCTTTTAAGATTAAAGATTCTGGGAAAAATAGTTACCTAAGCTTTTAACAATAGCACCTACAAACACGACTATTTAAAGTTAAATAATTCTCATACACTTAACATCAATTCTAAGTTAAACGTATAGTTAACGGCTTCGCCTGTTGCGTAACATTATCGAAATTTTCACACGAGTCCCTATTTTTTCTGTTATTAAATGTAGCCTATTTCCTCAGGAATAATGTAGTAATCTAATGGTAAAATATTTCTTTTACCATTTTTTCCAAAATTACCATTTTACCATTAGAATCATTCTCCCGGTTTATAGGCTATATTTAATACGAGAAAAAATAATCCGCGCAAAAACTTTGATAATGTAACGCAACGGGCGAATTGCGAAGCTGCGGGTTCTGCTCGTTATGTCGTTGAATGTTTCAATATCACGATGATAATATCAATTGAAATATATTATATTAATATCGATAAAGTAAATATTGTAATATCGATATATCCATATCGATTTGGTTATATCGATATCGACATAAATATCGATAGAAGAGTCTAGCGTGAAATCGCTTCGCAGCGCCGCGTTCCGGTGTGTCGGCGCTGATTTTATTAACGCGGCAAATTTATTTATTGTTGTTCATTATTTTTTATTTATGTTAGAATATTATCGACATGACAGAGCGTGCTTGTCTGCAAAGGTCTCGGGTTTG
>DWIJ01000827.1:0-10073 GCA_018248315.1 Chioides albofasciatus | reverse complement strand
GCGCCGGCGCCGGCGGGAGAGGCACTGGGGCCACTCGTCCACGACGAGGTTTGGGTACACCCTGGGATAAAGAATTAATTTTAAGTCGCTGTATATATCTTCTATGTGAGATTTTATTTCTCGCATTTCCATCGATATTAAACGGAATCTCAGAGGTAAGTTTTAAAGTTGCCCTTTATAGGTACCTATTTTCTTCGTATGACTTTAATTTTATATAGTCCCACGAGTCTTCTCTAAGAATGAGAAGTAACAAGATACTCCACCGCGCTGACCAATTGGTAGACTGCACATACCTTTGAGATTTTAAACTTTTTTTTAAATCTCTCAGGTGCGCAGGTTTTCACACGATGTTCTTCCTTCACCGTTAACGCAAGTGATAATTAAGTTCTAATATGCGCATAATTTTGAAAAATCAGAAGTGGGTGCCTGGGATTCGAACCTCGGACCACTCGACCGTGAGGCCGAGTTTCAATGTTAGGCTGTCACTGTCTGCCTCAATTTCATATAAGTGAAACGAAATTAAATAAAAATAAGTTGATAATACTTTGAACAATCGATATAAAGATATAACCTATTTGATGGTAAATGGTCAGTACCTACCCCTTATAGACACCTGTAATCAAAACTAAATAGGCTCAATACAAATTATCTAAATAGCTCCAATAACTTAGTAACATTTATGTAATAACCATTTAGTAAACTAGACACGTTTATTGGCATCTCGATGAAAACTTAAACAACAATTTTGCAATATTTGCAACTGACGGAATGACAGCTAACACTGGCATGTTGATTTACTGGAGTATCGTCAATTATTTCTAGAATAGTTATTTCTAGGATAGTTATTGCGGCTAACTGAATTTAAAGTACATGGTAATTGACTTGTTAATTCGCTGAGATAAAGTAAATAATATGTCAAATTATACTGCGTTAACAAATCTTGGCGACTCGTGTTTTTGATTTAATAGGCTTAATCGGGGAATACCGAGTAATAAAGTTGAAGTTAGTTGAAATTGAAAATGTTGTTCAGTTAAACTCCGGGAATTTAAAATCTTTACATTAGTAAATATTATTAAAAATTACAAAAGTGAAACCTATTCCTGTATTGAATATGGGAAAATACTAATTCTTCGATAGTAGATAATCTTTTCTGTGATACTAAAATTAAAAATATAAAAAAGTGTTATCCCAAAATTTCCTTATGATTTATCATTAAAAATTTAATTGGCAACCCATCTCTAATTTGTCTCAGATAGCATTCCTATCCTGGTGTAGTTAACCATAGAGGTAAATTTGCCCCAGTGATAACTTTAGGTTGCCTTCAAACATGTATGTTACAACTTTTTAAAACGAAAATACTAGTACCTTCTCGCAAGAACATTCTAGAAGAGATCCAGCAGTACACGCCCTGGTTATAGCGTAAGTCACTCCGGCAGCGGTGATCGCATTCACGAACCCCGTCTCTCTTGTATCTAATAAAATAAAAAGAAATCAATACACAGTAAACAAAATTATTGCGGTCAGGGCCGCCGTAACGTTAGGTCCTCGGGTACATAAGAATTCTTAGAAATAATTTACGGAAAAATGAAAAGCCCGATCACAGAAAGTTATTAATAATCTAATTTGGTCAATGATCAGTAATTCAATTTAGAAATGTAAACCTTAGCGTGGCATGTAAGCCTAGCGTGGCATATAACTAATGTAAGAATGCGTATGCTTTTGCCCAAAATATAGTAACTAAGGGAATAGTGGAAATAGTAGAATCCTATGAGCGTAAGTTTAACGAGATTTCGAGCGTCTTACGGCAAACTCTACTTATAGTTGAATTATTTGAATTTATTCTTCAATATCATCAATGTATAGGTACATCAATATTTGACTTCTTTCTTATTTTAGATTTTTCATAAATGTCCACAAGCAAAAGTTGCTCTTAAAATCAATTACGTAAATGATATTTGCTCTCTCTATCACAAAAAGGGCTATACACACATCAATGACCTCAATGCTATATAATTACAAGTAACTGTTGAAATAAGTAAAGTCCAAAGAAGTAAATTGTATTTCAATGAGTTAGTTGCGTTCGTTATTAACACAGAATCATTTAATACGTCTAACTGGGTTCTTCATGGAAGTCAATAGAAAACAGTTAAGCTGGTACGAAGAGATTAGAATTGCAAGTTCCAAGTGGTAATAATTGTGTCACTGTTTTATAACTCGAAAACTGAAGTGGATTCGTCGCGGTCGTGAATGCACTAGGGCATAGAAATAAATGCTGAGGCTGTAAAGCACTACAATGTGTTGTTGACCCAAAAATCAATATTCACACGGTGTTTGTATCCATTGTAATAAAGAACGATGAGCTTCACGAATCGAAGGCTCGTCCATAAAACATCGGCGTGATACATGGCTGCGGCGGACGGCGAACGTTATTGGCTGGATTTCACAGTCATTAAAGCCAATGTTGGAGAAAAACTTGTAAGTAACGTCGACACGGATCGTGAAGTTCTTATTGCGCAGAATTTCCTCCTTCCTTTTCTCGGAAGCTTTATATTTAATCATGTTTTCTTTATCGGAAACTGCTGTGTTTGTTTTCGAAATCATGTACATACCGGCGTGCAAGTGTACGATGTATTTTCTATGATCAACAGTTTGCTGTACTGTTATTTTTATAGTGCTAAATAAATTATTCTAGAGCTTTTTCTTATAAACGCTAAGCTAATTAATACTTCGTAACGTAGTGTTCAGATGCTATGTATGTTAATGTGGATTGGTTTTCTAATACTTAATTATCTTTGTTCTACATAAGTAAGAACGAATGTTTAAATTTCTTCTTAAAATATAATAATAAAATCTATTTTATTTTATAAGGACTACACGTAATGCTTATGCTCGTATGCTTTTGGCATGGTTGGTACTAGATACAGATACCATTTTTTTTGTTTACGAGGAAAACCGTCAAAAGCATGTCAAAAGGTATCCGGTGCCGTGGGAGTGACACAGGGTTATGTGGGATTCTTATCGCACTAAAACCCCCCGGTGGCCGTCTTCGGCGCTTCGAAGTCGTCACCGGGATCTCCAACGGTAACCGGAGTCCTCTAAACGCGTTACCCGCCCGCGTTCAATCTCTGTCCAGGTCAGCACAAAGCTCACCACATTATTTAGTGTTGACAACGGTGTGCGATCACACATACCTTCGTCCCCCCGTTGCAACCCCGGAAGCCCCCTTCTAACTACCTCTTACGACAGGCAGGGGATACCGTAGCCCTATTCTACTCGAAACTACAGGGACAAGGCACTAGGTACCTAAGCTCATAAAGTATCGTTAGAAGTCATACTAAATGTTGTTCATCGTTCATAGCCATGTATTAGGCAAGCACTTGGCCATAACAATTAACGACGGGTCAACCGATGTTGGATGAATATTCAGATGGCATGAATAATGTGAAAATTGCCGCGCCAGCCATCCACTGAATATGCGAACATCAACTTCACTTGCCATAGTATACGTAAATCAGTTAACTAATAACCATTCTAGTAAAATCGAAAGGAATATAGCTAAATAAAATATAATTTGGAATAGAATTAAAGACAATTAAGTTGTCATAGCTAATTTCGTAAAAATATGAAATGGCCCATTTAATATAGGTATTAACTGATATTTATGTACTTATATAAAGAGATTAGTAAACAAGGTACTAAAGTAATACTTTTGTTTACTATCGAATACATAAACAACCCAAATAATTTCTCCAACCCAATTAATTTAGAAAACACAGTAAAGTCACTATCTGAAAGTGAAAGATATGTTATGTTGAATTTTGTTAGTTTACTTGTGTTAAATAAATTTGAAAAAAATATCCTAAATTTATGGAAGGCGTACCTTCTACTTAGTTATTTTAATTCATTTATTTTCCTCAAGGATTAGTTCATTTATCTACCCATAAAATAATTTTAATTGCATTTCTGACCAATAATTCTATTTCCGTATCTATTTTCTATTGACGAAGGAGTCAAAACAAATTAACTTACGTTTGTTATTTTACTACGTCTGAAGTAAAGTTTTTGTTTGGGTCGATGACTTCATATCGATGGCTCTCGATTACGACTAATCTCTGATCGGCTTTATGGCTATCGTGAGATTTACTTAACTAAGTCTTGGTAGCCAATCGATTCGATACAGCGCAAATTTGAGCCGTTTCTGATTGGGTTTGTTCATTTGAGGGTCACGTAAGCCTTAGAATACCTTTTTAATTAATATACACGTTTTGTATCATTCCACGTACTAAACGATTTTAAATTAATTTGTAGCGATACTATTTATATGCGTATTCCATAGATGTCTAATGAATTGGGAATAAATAAAAAATATATACGATTTAATTCAAAAAATGGTAATTATTATAACTTCACTAACAATAACTAAATTAAGGAAGCCTAAAAAAATTCAAACAAGATCTAAAACTTTCACTTAAGCACTATACATAGTTCAGTTACCCACCTATTTTCAATTTATTAACTACTCTTTAAGTTTATAAATCTTAGTCTAAGCAAGTATACTCTAACAGTCTTCATAAAAACAGCATGAACTAAATAATATCAAAAAGCGTTTATAACAAAACGATCTCCCATCAAAATGTAATGACATCATCGTAACGACACTGTGATGAGCTTTAGTCTGCCATTCAATTCGTCACACACGAGATCCGTAGCATAATTGAAGGCCTAACGCTTCGCGAATATTGTCTACTGACTAATACTAAGCAAGAAGACATTATGACTGTCTTTATCGTAAGTACATTTGATTTGTATTGTTGTTCTGGCACGCGGACGTTAAGCGGATCTTATAGCCTTTATCAGAAAGATCCGTTGCGGTGGTCCAATTGTAATGTGCTTAATACAACATCATCTTAGACTTAACTCTTAATACTCTCGAGCTATGACATTAAACATAGGAGGCTGCCATCATTTTAGCAGTACAAGGCGTTAACATAGTTCAGTGATAGGAACGAGGCATTCATTAAGTTCAGATTAGATAAACTCGGTGCTTACGCAATGCGGAGTTGGCTGAAGATCGGGATCGGCCGCGCCTATCGATCCCATGCTAATTGGGCCCGTATACCGCGGAACGACTTCGTATCGTCGTCGCATTCCGCCAGCCCGCCACACGTCCAAGGAGATACAGCGAAATTTATTGCACAAACAATTTATATAATTGACGTGCGACAAAAAAGCGAGAGTGCACACCCATCCAACGCAGAATTCAGCCCGTAATTACACTGCGTCACCGGCTCTCGACGACGGTGATTTTCATAGGTATTTTTATCAGCCGGCAATTAAATTTCGCCGGACGTCTCCAAGGATGCGTCCTCGGGTGGAATTATGAGAGGAATGTCAATTTCGAGATATTTTACTAGTCGTTTAGCGGGCGATTGAGAAAAAGCGAGGTCGCGGAGGGGAGAGGCCTGGGAACAGGTCCGCCCCGCGCAGATGCCGTGAACGCCACGCTTTTTCTGGTACGCACCGTGCGCTGTCGATAGGACAGCTCGGTCGCGACACTCGGCCGTCATTATAAATCTGTGGCGGTGAGCTCAGAGCCGAGCATTCCGCGCGCTCCGCTCGCGTTATGCCCTGTAATTATCACAAAACGCAGCCCCGACTCGCAAATATGTCGTTGGGAACGAGGGACATGACATTCTCATCACCAAACGCTGCCTTTTTTCTAGCGTCTCTGGCCTCGAGATATGTTCAGCAACGAGCCACTCCCACGACATCCGTCTGTCATTATATTCGGGGCTTCATGACGGTGCGTGCTTTTTGCGAAGGCTGCCACGAGCGGCGGTGGAATGTCGGTATCCGTGTTCGCTGAATAATTCAGTGAAATTGTCAATCGATCAATAAAACCGATGGAATCAAATTGATTCACACTTAAACGTTGTATGGGTTCCATAACGCGTCGATGGGGTTTGTTTTTGCAGAGTCAAAATGCTTGGGAGTCGTTCTGCCAATCACGTTCAGTCAATCATTGGGCACGTGCTGCGAGTGTCATGGAAATGCTGCACCGGCTTTTCTTGGATTGGATAATTGACAAGTAGCTTCATATAAACAGGTGCCTGAGTACGGTAGGTGTAGACATAACCAGTTTCGTAGGAAGCGAGATTAAGGTCCAGTCATAGCCACGCGGTCCAACCAGATAAAGCGCTCTTGGTACTACTATTATGTACAGGTAATTCAATTGAACTAACAAGGGTTAAAATTTATATACGAACTATCGCATGCGGCTTCGTTCATTTATCTGATAAGACGGTATTTTAGGCGTTACATAGCACAAGTTATATAACATTTACTTAAGTTTAGCCTCTTGCATAAATATCCCATTAAAAACTTTATAGTCATGGAAAGTTAATGATTATACACACTATTTTCAGCACATTTTCAGCTATTATATATTTTATGTCTGTTTATAAAAATGCAATGACCTTTCTGCGAATTCAATAAAAAAATATTTGACATTGAACATCAACAATATCTGACAGAAATTTCACGAGAATTATAAAATAATTTTAAAGTACACAATGAAAATATAACAGGTGTAATAATATATACTAATAATGGATCCAGTAATGATGTTTCATTACTTTACTTTCGCTGTTGTATTTTATATGACGTTTTTACAAGAACAAGAACTACAAGAGGTAGAAGAAATTTCATACTCCCAAGACTCTGCCTTGAAATCTTAACAAGAACACTGTTATTAAGAAATATACCAGTATTAATACAGGTTTTATTTGTCCAATACCTTATATACGAGGATTTAATAAAGATAATGCCAGAAGTACCGTAAGAAATGGAAAAATAGAAAAGTGATTATTTGCAAATTAAAGTAAGTTATTGTTTGAACATTAAAAGGATTTTATTACCGTTTTCCTTACTTAACTGTGTGGTCACTTCCGCCTACATACAAATCTGCATTCTGCACCCTATGACTATTTGAATTTAGATCTAAGTACTTGAAATGGGCCACAGGTGCATTGCTGCTAGGAGCTAATTCTTCAAGGCCCATCATGAAATGTGTCTACGTCACCACACAAAACCAAACTACGAGAGCGTTTGACACTACTGTACGACAAAACAAACGGACCTGCCATAAAACTTAAGTGTTTTAATTTAGACCTTAAACTTATTTGTCAGTAAAAAGATTTTGCAACACTGAATACCTCCAGCTGTTTTTCTTACTCTCTAGCTTCAGTGTAACAAAAAACATGTAGGTAACTACAGGTATTACTTTAGTTATTATTTTATAAATGAATACATCCTGATACAGTTTGCGTGCACACAACACATCAAAATCAATTATAAAAAACGCAATATTAATATCAATATCACTCGCATATTACTCCTCAATACTTCTTTAATGACTTAATGATGGCATTTCATAGCGCAACCAATTACAACATTAATCAATTGCAGTAACGACATAAATTATATCGATATATCGATATGATACAAAGTGCGAATACCTCGGGACCCGTCAAATTGTGAGATAGCGCCGAGATCATCTACTGGCCATATGTGAAATTGTTGAGGATTTTGCAATTTTAATTTTATTTATAACGAGCGTACGCGAGTTGGGAGCGCTGAGCGATTTATACTGAAAGTTGGGATGTACGTTTTATTGGATGAATATGTACTTAAATATTGCAACGGACAGACGTTTTACTATAAAATAATAAAAACATCTGTCTGTTGTTTAATTTAAGTACACATTTTGATCTTACAGAAACTCGAATTTGGCTCCAAGTTTTTAAAGGAAAACTCTACTTAAACATATTTTTAATTAAATATTCCATGTCGTTGTTTATTTTTGTCTATTTTATTTTAAGTTTGTATTCATACCTACTACTACCAGCAACTACCACTAGATCGAAAGTTCCGATTTTTTTTGCAGAATCATGTTAGAAATTTAATTTTAAATAAAGGTTATGTATCCGTATAGATCAGATTGTATTATCCCTTTTCCCACATATAACTTCTCAAGGAGGTCTAAAGATTTTGTAAAGAGCGCGGTTATCTCTTTTATTTCTCCACACATGATATCCGATAGAGGCCTAAAGCATTACCTTTACAGTATTCACAACAAAACCCATCCGCGAACGCTAACATTTGCACCACAGCCCAAATCGGCCGGACGTTCCCGCTAGAAACTGATAAACTGAAACTCGCTCCTCGATACAGATCGCTCCATTCGCTCGTCTGAGGCAACTTTAAATTAACCGTTCACGCACTCCGTACAAGAATTTTAGATTTGATATGGAGACGACGTCAGCGACACTTGCCCGCTCTTAATCTCCGTATCTAGTCAAGAAAACGTTATTAGACGTTAATTAAATAAAGCTACGAAATTGAAGTGTTTGTCCGTGTCAAAACTGTTTTTTTATAGTCCGATTGAAATCTGAGATAAAATGTGTCAATTGGCAATGTTTGGGAATTGTTTTAACACATAAATTAAGGCCGTTTATTGATTATCAATCCAGGATTTTTTGCCAACTAAACATTGAAATTTGACGATTTCGGGTAGCTACAAAAGATCTTCGGTAATTAAAACATTGTATATCGAACCATGCTGGATATTGAACCATACTGACTCTACCGCCTTTCAAATTCTAAGGTTTTTTCTTTTTTGTGTGTATCATCATCAACCCATTATTATCCCACTGATGGGTACAGGTCTCCTCTCAGAATAAGAAGGATTAGGCCATAGTCCACCGATCTGGCCAAGTGCGTATTGATGATTGCGACTTCACATGCCTTTGAGATTTATATACAAATCTCTCAGGTGTGCAGGTTTCGTCACGATGTAGGAAATTGAAATGTGTCACGGTGAAGGAAATTCACCGTTAAAGCAAGGGATGAATAATTTCTTATACGACCATAACTTTAAAAAATCAGAGGCTTAGGATTGGAACCTCAGACCCCTCGACAGAGAGGCCGAGTTTTAGATACTAGTCTATCACTGCTTTGCTTTGTATGTATATGAGGCATTCATTTCATCAGCTGGAAAGGAAAGCTGCAGCATGATGTCACCTACATGTAAGGTATGTTAGTTCTAAAAATTAAAACTTGATTAGAGACCATATACCCTCATCATATCAATCATAGATGTGCATCATTCAGATATCTATTTGTCTGAAGATCGAACTCGGATCCTTCTGCGTCATATCGGTTTTCTAGAATTTCTCAATCTGGCGAAATGCAGATTGGATATTTTTATTATTAACTGCACATAAACTTTTACCATAACCTCAAGTCAAGCTTGCGATTTATGCTACACAAAACCGAATTCCTCCACGTATCTTCCTTGCCCTGAGTGAATGATTGCGTGTAGTGCCTTAGACTTGCCAAGTATCGTATGTCGTACGAAGTAGGGTGTCATAAACTTGTATGCCAGTTACCTCCAAGTGCACGGAGGGACATTCACATAAAACTATCATAGCAACTTTACTAACCTCTAAAAGATTTGTTTGCTGATAAAATGGTTGAAGCACACTTCACTTGTAAGAGAGGATATTTAGCAACCAGAAACGAAATTAGGAAGTTTGAAGGAAAATAAAATTTTTGCGCTGATAAGATATAATTGCAAGTAAAGTTTGACCTAAAAGGAATAAAGCAAGCACTTTGAATACAGAGACGGGTAAAAAGAGAACGGATGACTTCTTTAAAGAGGATCAGCTTAATACCAGGACAATACATCGAGTTGTCACCGCGACCGCATCGGAATGTTTAAACGAACGCGAGCATTTTATCTCATCTGATTAATTCAAATATTTAGCGCAATAAATACAGGAGGGTGAGGTGTGCGGGGGCGGGGGGATGGCGCGGCTCGTAACGTTGGACGTCGGTGTGACGGCGACGGGCGCATGCGAGCAATCCGACAAAAATTGTACACAATTTAGAATACTGCAAGTAGCACTAATTTGCAATTAAAAACGATAGCTTTTGAACATTCGACATTACCTTTCGCCAGACACATTGAATGATTCATCCAGCAGAGAAATGTTAGTCGCACGTTTCAACTG